>JAQZBX010028897.1:0-27593 GCA_029593785.1 Cabassous unicinctus
CTCCTTGGGGCTTAGCCATGCAATAAGTTTAGAGAATTCCTCCAGGCCAAAGCAGAGGGGACTCCCTGATCCCTTCTGCACAAGCATCTTATCTTCGGCATGCAAAGATGGCCTTAGGAATTTTCCTGTATATAAGGTGTTGAATGTCCCTTCTTCCCTAGGAAATTGTTTTCTCATAATGTTGGGCACTTGTATGTCCAATAACCAGCAATCCCTTGTCCCAGGCAACATGACTTGACTGTTCTCCAGTAGCATTCTATAAGAGTACTCAGTGAGCTCTGTTCTACATGCAGGGCAGGTTCCAGGACAGTGAGTCCCTCAGGCCACCACAAGACAGACTTTAGCAGACAACCATGCTCCCAGTATGTACACGAGGGTTATTCTGCTCCCTCAGAAATCTTGGTCAGGGATCTGCACTGGAAGCACAGTTTTCTCCACTCTTGAGCCTGTGGTGGGTGGTGGAGGAGCCAGCCTGGTTCCAGGAGATCCTATCTTATACCCTTTATCTTAATTCAGTGCTCATCAAGTTATTGTAGTTTGTCAACTGTGAGAAAAAGTAGTTTGGCCAGTTCTTCCTGGTTGTTCAAAACTTCTGTGGGGGATCAAGCTCTGAAATGTCCCACTATACCATCTTAATGGGTGGGGACTGTAGATAAAACACTTTTGGCCTTAACTGAGAGAATATTTCTGGAGGGAACTAGAGAGTGGTCCTATTTGGCAGGAAGGTGAATTGAACTCACATAAGTGTAAAAATTATGTAATTTTTATGAATACTGTAGCAGTTTGATATTATTTATGAATTCCAAAAAGAAGGATTATGTTTGTAAACTGGTATGCTCCTCTGGGTGTGATCCCTTTTGATTGAATTAGATTCAGGTGAGATGTCTCTGATTAAAATATGTTAAGATTAGAAAGGAAGTTTTCTCCTGGAGGTGAAACAGTTACACAAAAAGTGCAATCTTAAAAATTATACTGTATACCCAGGAGAAGAATCAGATGAAGAAGAGCTAAGAAAATCTGAGCAGCTAGACACGGGTTAATCTGAAGGTCTAGAATAAGTTGGACCAATTCTCAAAGAAGATCTTAAAACACAGTCAATCAACAATAACACCCTAGACAAGAGGGAGAAACACCATTCAGTTATCTTATCAAAATAATCAGATGCCTGCATATCAGCAAAAAATTAAAAGCCATACTAAGAAACAGGAAGATGTGGATCAATCAAGGGAGCTAATTAAAACTTCAAAGGACACATAGAATATGGAATAATGAATAAAATAATTTCAAACAATTCTCCTAAATCAAGTCAAGGAGATAAAGGAAAATACGCATAAAGAGATAAATGATATTAAGAAGACAATGTGTGAGCATAAAGCAGAATTTGAAAGTATAAAGATAAACAAGAGAAATTATGGGGATGAAAGGCACAATAGTAGAGATTAAAAATGCACAAGAGGCATACAATAACAGATTTGAACAGACAGAAGAATCAGGGAAATAGAAGACAGGATAAATGAAATCATACATCTAGAAGAACAGAGAGAGTAAAAAATAGAAAAAAATGACTAGTGACTCAGGAAGTTGAGTAACAGTATGAAGCACACAAAGATATGTATAATGAGTGTCCAGAGGAAGAAGAGAAGGGGAAAAGGGCAGAAAGAATATTTGAAGAAATAGTGGCCAAAATTCCCCAACTCTTATGAAAGAGATAAATATACATGTCCAAGAAGCCAACGTACTCCAAACAGAATAAATCCAAATAGACCTATTCCATGACACATACTATTCACAATGTCACATTCCAAAGATAAAGAGAGAATTCTGAAAGAAGCAAGAGAAAAGTGATTCGTCACCGACAGGGAATTCTCAGTAAGACTAAGTGCAAATTTCTCATCAGAAAACATGGAAGTGAGAAGGCAGTGGTATGATAAATTTAAGGTCCTAAAAGAGAATAAAATTCCAGCCAAAAAAAAATTTTTCCAGCAAAAGTGACCTTCATAAATTAGCAGGAGTTTAAAATATTCACAGAAAAACAGAAACTGAGGAAGTTTGTCAATGAGAGATCTGCCTTACAGGAATTACTAAAGGGAGTTCTGCAGGTTGAAAGGAAAAGACAGGACAGAGTGGCTTACAGTACTGTCAAGAAATGAACATTATCAGTAAGGGCAAATAAAAGGGTAAATGCAAAACCCAACAGTACCATATCCTCAATATTCATCTCAGCACTTAAATTCCTTTAAGAAATGGAATTCAATTGAACAATAAAAAGACATAAGAGATTTCAAAGTGAGTTGGGAGGTCATCCCAGAGGTTACACTTATGCACATCTTAGGAGGATCTCACTGACTGTGCAGTAAACAGGGCCTCAAGTGGGGTGGGGGGGAGATGTTCTGAGGGCTCTAGAGACATCCGGAAGCCATAGGCAGGGCAAACAACCCCAGGAATTCGGCATCCTGTCAGTGGGCCTTACCTTGGAATAAATGATAACCTATCCCCAATGTATCGGAGTTGGACTCATTTATAATTTTCCTACACATGGGTCTTATGCCCCTTTCATTTGAACCTATAGTTAGCACTATACCCACTAAGGTGTCCCACAAACTTAAATCTTCCATCTGTTCATATGCTGGTTGAGCCCTGAATCTCAGCACAGTTGCAGCCAACACCTACCCTCCAATTCATGGGACTTACCCAGGACAACTAACAAATGGATGATGATGGACAACACCCATCCCAAAAAATAGAGAGTATCTACAAATGCAAGCAAGACAGTTCCACCCATCTGCCCCATGGGATCTAAGCCCCCTCTCAGTCAAAAACAGAGTGGGCATCACCAACCCAAAATCCATTAGATTGAGGAATACACATACAAAAGGATAGATTACAACTATGAACTAAAGTAGACTTAGTATTATTCCAGTAATGGAAAAACTAGTAACATTGACATAAAGGCAGTGGTCACCAAAGGTTCTGAGGGGAGGGAAGTGGAGGAATAGGTGCAACATTGGATTTGTCCTGCAGGACTTTGCAATGACAGATACAGGCCATTATACATTTTGTCAAAAACCTATAAAATTGTGTGGCACAAAATGTAAACCATAATGTAAACTATAGACGATCGTTTCTAGCAATACTTCAATATGTATTTATCAATTGTAACAAATGTGCCACATTAATGAAAGATGTTGTTAATGGGGAAAAGTGCGTGTGTGGGGGGGTAAATGGGAATCCTCTATAATTTCTATGTAACCTTTATGTAATCTAAAGTTTCTTTTAAAATAATAATAATTAAAAGATTAAACAAAAATGTTAATGAAGAATTACCAATAAAATAAATTTAGTTTGAAAAACAATAAATAACGCACTCTTAAATAATCAGATGTCAGAGAAGAAATTGAAACCACTAAAGATTTTGAGACAAGTGAAATGAGAACATAACATATCAAAACTTATGGGATGCAGTGAAGGCAATGCTGAGAGGGAAATTTATAGCCATAAATGCTTAGAATAAAAAAGAAGAAAGAAATAAAATCAAAGACCTAACTGCACACATAGGAGAACTAGTAAAAGAACAGCAAACTAATTCCAAAGTAAGAAGTAGGAGAGAAATAGCAAATGTTAGATGAGAAATAAATACAATTGAGAACAAAAAATAATAGAATTTACAATACCAAAATTTCATTCTTTGAAAAGATCAATAAAATTGACAAACCCCTAACTAGACTTACAATGAATAAAAGAGAGAAGATGCAAATAAATAAAATCAGAAATGAGAGGGGAACATTACCACTGACCCCACAGAAATAAAAAGAATCATAAGAGGATACTATGAAACACTGTATGCCAACAAATTAGACAACCTAGATGAAATGGAAAAATTCCTAAAAACATAGGAACAACCTAAATGAACTCTAGAAGAAATAGAATACTGCAGTAGTCCAATTACAAGTAATGAGATTGAATCAGTCATCAAAAACCTCCCAACAAAGTAAACCCCAGTACTAGATGGCTTCAGAGGTGAATTCAACCAGTCAATTCAAGAATTAATTCCAATCCTACTCAAACTCTTTGAAAAAATTGAATGGAAGGGAACACTATCTAACTCATTCAATGAGGCCAATATCACTTTAATTCCAAAGAAAGATAAAGATACTACAAGAAAAGAAAATTACAAAACAATTCCTTTTATGAATATAGATGCAAAAATCCTCAAAAAAATACATGCAAAATGAATCCAAAAGCACATTAAAAAATTGTAAACATTGATCAAGTGGGTTTTATCCCAGGTAGGCAAGGATGGTTCAACAAAAGAAAATCAATTAATGTAATACCTGACGTTAAAAAAAGAAAAAAACAAAAACAAAACAAAACTACATGATCATCACAATTGACACAGACAAGGTATTTGACAAAATCCAGCATCCTTTCTTGATAAAATCACATAGAAAAATAGGAAAAAGGAAAATTTCTCAACAAAATAAAGGGCATATATGAAAAACCCACAAGTAACATCATACTCAATGGTGAAAGACTAAAAGCTTTCCTTCTAAAATCTGGAATAAGGCAAAGATACCCACTGTCACTGCTGTTATTCAGCATTATACTGGTATTTCTAGCCAGAGCAATTAGGCAAGAAAAAGAAATAAAAGGCAGCCAAACTGGAAAGGAAGAAGTAAAAATTTCACTATTTACAGAGGACATGATCCTATATATAGAAAGTCCCAAAAAATCTACTGTTGGAGAAGATGCTGAGAGTCAGAGCATAAGGGTTAAGCATTCAACAAGCATGCTTGCTGGCAGAGACACGTTAGTAAATGTCTCCAAGGTCTCTGCGTACTGCAGACTTCAATAGGAGGAAGCAGAGCGGGATGAACCCACCACTAAGAAGTTACTGTATAAATTCCTAAAAACTATCTAGTAATACAGGAACAGGTAGTGCTCTCATGCACCAAGCTGAGATATTAGATAGACTAAGGCATTTAGGGCTAGAAATAATGTTTATACTTATGCCCCTTGGTAGACTGCCAGAGGAGGCAGTGTTTTGCTGTAGTAAGAGAAACATAGTGGGAGAGCAAGGTTAGGGGGGAAGAATTTATGCATTGTTTTAAGCTAAATAAAAGAAAGGGTCACAGTGATCTCGGGGCTGTTTTTTGCCTGAGTGAGCTGCAGCCCTCTTCTTCATATGCATCAACTTGTCTGACTCTTCTTTTGCGCTGCACCCTGACAACAACAATCTACAACAAACCTACAGGAATTAATAAATGAGTTCAGCAAAGTGGTGTGATACAAGATCAACAGTCAAAAATCATTAGTGTTTCTATACATTTGTAATGAGCAAGGCTGAGAAGGAAATTTTTAAATATCCGCTTACAATAGCAGCTAAAAGTATCAAATATCGAGGAATAAATTTAATCAAGGATGTAAAGGACTTGTGTACAGAAAAATACAAAACATTGCTAAAAGAAGTCAAAGAAGACCTAAATGAATGGACGGACATTCAGTGTTCATGGATTGGAAGACTAAATTTGGTTAAGGTGTCAATTCTAATCAAAATGATTTATAGATCCAACACAATTCCAATCAAAATTTCAACAGCCTTCTATGCAGAAATAGAAAAGCCAATTATCAAATTTCTTTGGAAAGATTAGGGCCCCAAATAGCCACAAATACCTTGAAAATAAAGAACGAAGTTGGAAGACTCATACATCCTGAGTTTGAAGCATTTTACAAATCAACAGAGGTCAAAACAGCATAGTGTTGGCAGAAGAATAAACATAGAGATCAATGGGATGGAATTGAGGTTTCAAAAATACCCTCACATCTATGACCAATTGTTTTATACATATATTTTTTTCATTAGAGAAGTTGTGAGCTTACAAAACAATCATGCACAATGTGCAGAATTCTGATACATCACCCCTTCAACAACACCTTACATTGTTGTAGAATATTTTATATAGATTATGAAAGAACATCATCAGACTATTACTACTATGGTACATAACACACGTTTGGTATATTTTTCCCTACCAACCTATTATTAACACTATGTATTTTTCATAAGAGAACTCTCTCATATTTGTTCACATGGTTCACTGTGTTGTAAAGTCCCATGCCTTGCACAGTCCATCCAAAGTGTACTCTCAGTGGCTCTCACTTTCATCACAGAGTTGTACAATCATTGTATGGCCAATTGATTTTTGAGAAGGCTGCCAAGACCACTTAATTGGAAAGGAATAATCTCTTCAGCAAATGATGCTGGTAGATTAGGATATCCATATGCAAAATAATGAGAAAGGACCCTTATCTCATACCATACACAAAAATTAACTCAAAATGGATCAAAGACCTGAATATAAGATTGTTCCGTGACTATGAAACCCCCAAAGAAAATGTATGTAAGCATCTTCTGGATCTTGTGTTGGGGAACATATTCTTGAATTACATGCAAACACAAACAATGAAAGAAAAAATAGATAAATGGGACATACTCAAAATTAAAAGCTTTTGTGCATCAAAAGACCTTGTCATGAAAGTGAAGAGAAACTTATTCAATGGGAGAAAATATTTGGAAACCACATGTCTGATTAGGGTTCAATATCCAGAATATATAAAGATATCCTACAACTCAATAATAAAAAGACAAACAACCCAATTTAAAATGGGCAAAAGACTTTAATAGAGATTTCCCCAAAGAGGGTATAGAAATGGCTAAAAAGTACATGAAAAGATGCTCTCAATATCACTAGCTATTAGGGAAATGCAAATCAAAACCACAATGAGATACTTTTGCACACCCACTAGAATGGCTACTATTAAAAAAAAAAAACAGAAAACTACCAGTGTCGGAGAGGATGTGGAGAAATAGAAAACTCATGTATTGTTGATGGCAGTGTAAAATGGTGGGGCCATTGTGGAAGAGAGTTGGGCAGTTCCTCAGATAGCTAAGCATAGAATTATAGTATTATCTGGCAATCCTGCTGCTAAGTATATTTCCAGAATAACTGAAAGCAGAGACTCAAAGAGATATTTGCACACCAGTGTTCATAGTGGCATTATTCACAATCGCCAGAAGATAGAAGCAACCCAAATGCAAATCAATCGATGAACGGATAAATAAAATGTGGTAGATACATACAATGGAATATTATTCAGCTGTAAAAACAAATGAACTCCTGATGCATGAGAAAACATGGATGAACCTTGAAGACATTATGCTGAGTGAAATAAGCCAGACACAAAAGGACAAATATTGTATGATCACACTGATATGAACTTATTATAATTAGCAAACTCATAGAGTTAGAATCTAGAATATAGGTTACTAGGAGACAGATTGTGGTTAGAGAATGGCGAGTTGATGCTTAATTTATTCAGAATTTCTATTTAGGTTGATTGTAAATGTTTGGAAATGGATGGTGGTTATGATAGCACATTACTGCAAGTGTAATTAACAGCACTGAATTACATAAGTGAATGTTGTTGAAAGGGGAAACTTTAGGCCATGAAAGTTATTAGAATAAAAATTAAAAGATAAAATGTAGGAATATAGAATACAGTGAACCCTATCATAGAAAATGAACTATAGCTAATAGTACAAGTATAAGAATGTTCTTTCATGAATTATAATAAATGTACAACACTAATACAATGTGTTAATAATAGCGTGGAAAAATACACCCAATGTAAACTATGGATGATAGTTAATATTACTATCTTAATAATTTTTCATCAATTGTAGCAAAGGTAACCACTGCTTAAAAATTAGTAAAATTACAAAGAAATACCTATTAGGACACCTACAATTAGGATGCTACTTAATTATATAAAAAGTAAACTGTCCCACATTAGAGAGGAAACTTAGAAAATGGACAAGACAAGAATTTAAACTTTACTTTCTTGGAGTCGTCTGGATATCTATAGTTCTAAATACCTTTCATTACTTATTTCAAGTTGTCAGCACCAAGGAAAACATGATTCTTTTTGGTTTGTTGGTCCATTTGCTAATTTTGACATTTAAATATATCTAAAGAATTGTATCCTATTTGAAATGGGATCTGGGTAAAGGACTCTAGTGAAACAGCAGCCAAATGGAATTATGCACTCCTGGATGTAAGAGCCTTCATCACTCCCTTACCACTTCCTGGATGAGAAATTCCAGGTCTTTATCAAGAAAACACTGATCAGGCATTCATCCAGTGCCAGGCTTCTCATGCCATCACTGTGACCCCACATCTTCCCTTACTGGTAGATTTCATTTAAAACCTAAAAAATAAGAAGTCCAGAAACAACTGGGCTGAAATTATTAAGAGTCTTAGGGAATGAAAAAAGTATTCACACAATGGTCATGGTAGTGTTTGTTTATGTCACGTGACAACAGAAAACACCTGGATGGAAACCTATTAGACTGCATCCATTGGCTAAGAGCATTGTCTCTTAAAGAGCTGTCCACTTATGTACATGGAATTAGGAGACTTAGCTTGCATCCAGGAAAATATCAGGACAGACCAGGGGAACACGTATGATAACATGGATGAACCTTATAGACATTATGTTAAGTGAAATAAGCCAGACACCAAAGGACAAAGATTGCATGCTCTCACTAATATGAACTAATTATGAAGAATAAATGCATGGAGTCAAAACCTAGAGTAAAGGATATTAGGAAATAAGAGGAGGACTGAGAAGGTATACTGATGGTTCATTTATGCGGAAGTTTTAACTAATTTGTCTGTAAAAGTTTGGGAAGTTGATGGTAACACACCATAGTGAGTAGAACTAACACAGCTTGACTATAAATGGATTGTGGCTGAAAAGGGTAGTCTAGGAGTGTAAACATCAATTGAAAGAAAGCTAGAGAATAATCTAGGCACTAAATAACATAGTGAACCCAGAGGTGGATAAAGATGTTGTTAATAGTTCAAATAAAATAATGTCCTTCCATGAACAAGAATAAATGTGCATCACTATTGCAAGGTGGTAAGAATGTGGAGAAGCATGGAAAAATAGAGTTAATGTAACCTAGAGACTATAGTTAACAGCAATGCTATAATATTCTTGCATCAGTGCCAAAGATGTGCTGTGTTAATAACAGGGGAATATGGAAAAAATATACCAAATATTCGCTATAGATCATAGTTAATGGTAATAGTCTGATGATATTATCTCAAAATCTGTAACAAATGTTCCACAACAATATAGTGTGTTGGTGGGGGGTGTTACATGGGAATTCCACACATGTTCATGATTGTTTTGTAAGTTCACAATCTAATAAAAATATATTTTTAAAAAAGGGAGACCAAGGGGAAATCCACATGTCTCTACACTTTAATTTGAATGAAGATAAAGATAAAATAAAATAAAACAAAATATAACTCCTTTACCTTAAAAAGAAAAATCTCCATAGAGAAATAGAGGAAATAATATCCCTAACTACTCTCTGAATCTTCAGATGACTTTCTAGTGCCATAACAGGTTATATTAGAGTCCTAGACTAAATGAAAAATGTTTGCCCCTATATAAATATTTTAGCATATTTTCAGTGGATCAGTTTTCAAGACCATTGAAGTAGTTGAAAAGTATTAAAATTATTAAAGTTATTAAAATTTATAATTTTAGATTTAAATATTTTATTTCTATGAATGCAGTACAGCATTTATTATAATTTTACTTTTCTGATTTCAATAAAGGAAACTCATCAATAATATTTTCAAAATCTACTTTTCTCCTTATCTGATTTTCAGTTGAGGGAAATACCATGTTTGACAAGTTATCGTGATCATGTGATGAGATTAAATAGTTTTAATATATTTTAAACCTGTAGGATGGCAGCTAAATACCTAGAGCAAAATGTGTAGTCTTCAACTCTTATGTTCCGAAAAGAGAATGGCTAAATATATTGAGTTAATTATCTTTCATCAGACATTAGAAAAACAGCAGAGTAAACTCAAAGGAAGAATAAAGCAAGAGATACCAAAGATATGAGCAATAATTAATGAAATAAAAAAACAACATAAAATAGCAAGGATCAAAAAGCAAAATGTTGTTTATCTGGAAAGACTAATACAACAAATAAACTTCTGTTGCGGTTAAGCAAACAAAAAAGAGAGGAGCTTCATCCACAGATAATAAAAATAAAGAGGCAGTTAAAAATTCAGTGTATTTGTGCAGAACATTGAAGTAGTTGACAAAGTATTTAAAAGTGGAAAGGGAGGGCATATTAAACTAGATACTCGTCTTTATGTTAGTGAGTTTGAAAACATATGAAATGGATACATCCCTGTTAAATTTAACTGGCCAAAATTGAGTTCAGAAGGAATATAAAGTATAAATTTTACTACATCTTTTAAAGAAATTAAAGTTGAAGCAGAAGCAAACAGTCTTTCAAAAGAAAACAACAGATGATAGGAATTTCACTCCAAAGAGAAATGAGTGCTTATATGTCTACCTTTAACATAAGACAGGTTCAGTTCACAGCACTTTTATTCATAGTTGTCCAACTCTAGAAACAACTGAAGTGCTCATTACTGTTAAAATGGCTAAGTAATTTAGAAAGAGGTGAAGTGTTCTGGGCAGAGAGAACATGAGAAATGAAAGAGAATATGGTGCCTTGAAGACACAAAGAATTTTATTATGGCTAGAGAAGTATGAGCAAGAGAATGGAAAGAAGAGTGGCTAGCTGGAGAGTGAAGAAGGCAACACTGAAGAAGAGTTGTCACCACCACATGAGGGAGCTTGGGCTTTTACCTTGTTTTAAGCAAGGAAATCCTGTGATCATGGATTTGTGGTTGGGAATGGCTGCAGGAGGCTGCAGACATTCAACTCTATTGATGCAGAAAGGAGAGCTGTGGGTATTTGCATGTCTGGCTCTTCTATACCGTTTAGGATTCTGCACAAATTTACTTCTTAGAGAGGATTTCTTTAATTACTCTTTCCAAAACATATACTACTCTTTTACCCAATTTGCATCTATTCCTTTTACTCCTGATTTTTAAAAATTTTCATCATTTGTTGAAATGATGTATTTGTTTGTTTTCTGCTTTATTTACGATGATGTAAGATCCAGGAGACTTGAACTTTTATCTATCCTTTCCTAGATGAATCACAAACCGTAAGAACAGATTAGCACATAGTAGCTATTAAATAAGCACATTATAGTAAGTAATAAATGAATCACAAACACACTGCATAATATTCTAGACATAGTCAAACTTTTAGAGAAGGGGCATTCTTGCTTTCCCCCCGTATACTGCTTACACACTTAATCCATACCGACTTTTAATGGATGATAACATTAACACTGGTGAGTGGGAAAGTGCCCAGAGAGGGGTGAAAAGGGATTTCAACTACGTACCTGGAAAGCAGCTGGAATGCTCAGTCTACAACAAACCCTCGTTTTCTCTGCTGACAACATCATCTCCAGAAACTAAGAGAAAGTATAAGGTATTATGGTACTCTTCTGATCCTAGTTCTTTCCATGAAGACTCATTGTCAAAGTTGAAACTGACAAAAGCATTAGACAACAAGACCCATTCCATTTTAGAATTTCATAGGGACCAAAAGATTGGTTAGAGTCATTTATGTCTCCTAGTAGTTTGGATAGCAGAGCTATACAAAATCTCAGGAAAGAGAGAGATGATTTTTTATTTTTTGGTATCAGGTTCCGAAGGGAAGATGGATTGCCTTAGACAGCTTTCACAATAACAACTCCTATTATGAGATTAATATTACACTGTAAATTGTATGGAGGCGCAGTTGAGGAATATGAATAAAACCATGTTTCCGTCATTCGCTCAGTACACTGTTGGTGACTGACGTAGGGCAGGCGCTCTGGGTGCTGATAGGAGCTACCCTGACACAGGAGCACCTTCCCCTGTGGCACATGGACAATAAAAACACAGCGGCATAAGTGCTGTGGGGGAGGTGATAGTAGCAGTAGGCACGGATGTGGGTCACTCAAACTGGCCTTGTGGGGAAGAGAACGAGGGACGATGTTCCCAGGAAGCGAGGACTCCTTGGGGCTTGGAGGAGGAGGAGTTGGTTAGAAAAGCCCAGGGGCGGCAGCCCTAAGAGGAAGAAACAGCACACCCACAGAGCAAGCTTTCAAATGTTCTTTCCAAGGAGCTCAGCTGTTTCTAAATAACAGGCACAACTGACGGCATGGAGGACATTGAAAAGGTGGCCTTTCTCCTAATGTCTACTTCAAGATTTTATAGCCTCATTGCATAGTTTTTGGGAATGTGTCCTCTTTTTCCCAATACTCTGCTAAATTTTGTGCATACTTAAAATTGTTCCTTCTCTGACATTTTGGTATAATTTGCTATTGAACCCAAACCATGCCTTAAAAAAATGTGTGGTGTAAAGAAAAGTTTTATGCTAGAATAGAAAGTACAATGAACTAACTGATTGGTATTTTAAAATCTAAGAATGGTCAAAAGGGAGTATTTTTGTTTGTTTATATGGTTAGAGTCAGAGAAGATCAAAAAATTGAGAAACACGTTGATTGGGGCTACTGGAAGAATATTGACAAGTAAGACAGAGAAGACTAAACTTCCATTTCTATCTCAAAGAGAAAAAGCCTCTGAGTGGAAAAGGTAGAGTAAGCTGCCTTTGCTCAAGGGAAATGAAATGCAACATGGGTGAAAATAATGTGAAGGATCTGTTTAGATTTTAGTAAATGCATTCGAATCTCCTGGTCCATTCCACATTCTCGTCAGTGCCACCAAGATTCAACAGAGCAAGAATTACAGCATGTGGCTGCTCATCAAAAATAACCCTCGGCGAGAAAGACCCTATTCAGCAGAATAAGTCAGAGTGCCCTTGAGAACGATTGCACTCTTCTGGCTCTTGGTACATTAGCTAGGAATCCCGGCAGGATACAGGCAGCAGCGGGATCTTGGTAGGGTTGGGAAGGTGGTACCTAATTTGGAGTTGGTACTGGTAGACCTGTCTTTAAGAAGACACAGATGTTTTTCATTTGTTTTCTGTATTGATGAAAAGTTTGCAGTTTTACACTTTAGCATAGAAAACAACATTTGCTATGATTTTTAATTTGTTGCCAATTTCACATACTTTTGAGAATTGTCAGGTAGGAGTACAGCATAATGGTTAAGTGTACAGCATCCAGAGCCAGATTTCCCAAGTTCAAAATCTGACTCCTCCACTTTCTGAGTGACCTTGGACAAGTCACAGAATGCTCATTGAACCAGTGTCCTCAACTGGAAAAATGTATTTAATGATAACTGTAATTAATGAAGGGTCTCAGATTTTACCCTGCTTTCAAGCTAACAAGTTAGGCTGTCATCTTTCCATGGCTACTGTCAGAGGATGTGAGCCCTCTGAGTCAGAGATAAAAGACTATTATTCATGGCAAAGCAGGCAGTATGAACTTCATGATCCCATAGGTTCGCCTTGGCCCCACGTGTGCTTGGAGTGGTATGATCATGGGTGCAGGTGGATCTAGAGCACACCTGACGAAATCGATGTCTCTTAAACCCCCACTCTATAAATGGACGTTCTAGCACAGCTGCCAAACTTCTGCCTTAAACGCAGACATTATTTTCATCATCCTGGAAAAAAGCAAAACATTATCTCTGGTTCCCAAGGCTGTTCCTATCATGCTTGAAAAGTTTGTCTGGAACAAAAGCTGACACGCAGAAAGACAAGCAGAAATGGGAGAAAACCAAGTAGAACTATCTCCCAACAATAATGATAGGATCTAACTCATAGGTTTGTTGATGAGATTGAATGAGTCAATAATGTGTCTAGAGCAGTCCTGACACGTAGAAAATCATATGTGACGTTACTTTTACAGTCACCCAGGCTTGTCCAAAACTGCATATGCTTTTGGAGTTTTGCTATACAATATTCTCCCAGGAGCACAACTTCTCATATTTCTATTGCTCAGTTCTTAGGTTCCTTAAGAAAATCTCCAAAATTGGCCTTATCTACACAACCATGATCTTAATATTAAGAAAAATGGAAAATATGTACTCTTTTAGGTTAGACTGTGCTTTAAATACTTTACATATCTGAACACTTTTCCTTCTCATAACAACCCTTTGAGATAAGTACTGATATTTTTTCCCATTTTCTAGGTAATAAAATTGAATCACAGCGAATAAAAATGATTTCCCATTGGTCATACTGCTGGTACATGGCAAAGCTAGACCTTGAACTCAGGCAGTCTACTGCAGAGTTTGTGCTCTTAATTTCCCCGTTTCTCCCTAGGTAATTTATACAACTGACTCAATATTTTCAATTTTCATCTCCCGATTGGCCAGTGGTATAATAGAACACAATCCTGTCTAGGAGACTGGAAACATTTTAACTGAATCTCTGTCACAGATTAAGGATTGAGGAGAATAGAAGAGAAGTCAGAAAATCGGAGAAGCAGGAATGGAATTCTAATTCTAATTTTCAAAAAGGGGAAGAAGATGCATGCTTCAAATTAAAGATACTTAAGTTTAATATATACATTGAAAATATTCTAGAATTTATTTTGAAGAATTATTGACAAGCATTTGTTTGAGGAATCAATTTTTGCCAGAAAATCACAGATATTAATTGGTTTTGATAAACCTTTTAATATTTTATGAGCAGTTTTAGATTTTCAGAATTATTGTCACATTAGTAAAGATAGTTCCCATTTGCCCCACATCCAGGTTCCTCTATCATTAATATTTTATATTAGTATGTTACATTTGTACAATCAATGAACCAATATCCATATATTACTAGCAACAAAAGTCCGTATCTTATTCAAATTTGTTCAGTTTTTTAACTAAGGTTCATTTTCTGTTACAGGATCCCATCCAAATGCTATATTACATTTAGTAGTCATATCTCCTTAGGCTTCTATTGGCTGTGACAATTTCTCAGACCTTTCCTGTTTTTGATGACCTTGACAGTTTTGAGGGTTACTAATAAGGTACTTTATAGAATGCTCCTAACAGGGAGTTGCCTGACATGTTTCTCCTGATTAGACTGAGATCCAGTAAATGGGGGGGAGACTACATGGGGAAAGTGCCATTCTTATCACACAACGCCCAGGGTGCATCATCAGTATGGCTGATGACCGTTACTGCTAAGTTTGTATTGCCCGATTTAGCCACTATAAAGTTAATCTTCTTCTCTTTCCATACTATACTTTTTGAAAGAAAGTCATTATGCACACCTCAAACTTAAGGGTATCTACATAAATTATTTAGAATACTTCTGCACAGATTTATCTATTCTCCCCTATTATTCAATCATTTATTTATATCAGTGTGAGCTCACTGACATTTGTTTTATATTTTAGTTTATATTCTTATACTACTCTATTTATTATGTTACTAAATTGCCCCAGCTTTGATCACTGGGGATTCTTTTGTTTGCCCCTGTATCATTTGGACATAGCTCCATCACTGTGAGTTTTTCAAAGCACTTTCTTAATTTATGATATGGCAAGATGCTGCAGGATCATCTTGTATAACCCTGCCCTGTCATAATATCAGGATTTCCCCAAAAAGCATTGATTCCTTTTATTGGAGAATGGTATTAGAAACCAAAGTTTGAGTATTAGGTGTACATGCTGCTACTGGGATGTCATTGCTTCCAGGCCCTCTCAGCTAACAGAGCAAGGAAATATATGTGTGTAGACAAACACATGAATGTATACATATCTATAAATACTTCTCTGTGCAACCCCCTGTACCTATATTAAGCCAAACATGAGTTTATTCTGATGTGTCTAACTCTAATCAGTTACCAATGAGTCACTCTAGCCTCCTCCACTTTCGTATCTGAAACCTTTTACTCCAAAGGTGAGAGACCTGGCTTCCAGTACCCAGCATCCACTCACTTTGATTATTCAATTCCAGTATACATATAAAGTAGCTTCATAATTGATAACCTATACCCTGTGGGAAGAACTTTATCAGAGTATAGTGATTACAGACAGTTACTTTTGCCTTTAGTGTTACACCTTCCATATATCTCCAAATTTACCATTATACCAAGATCAGCATCCTCAGACCAAATCCCTTCAGTGACATTGTTTCACGGTAATTGTAGAACTTTGATTTCATTTGTCACATTCTGCATTCCATTGTGGGACCCTAATACTTCTTAGATGATTTTTAAAAATTTGTATACATTAAGGCCTACTCTTAGTGCTATAAATCCCTGTGACTTCTGACAAATGTTAATGTTTTTATTTAATATTTAACTTTAACACTGTTCAAAGAATATAGCCTGTGCTTCACTTGGTGCAAACACCCAGCCCCATCCTCACAACTCCTAGCACCAATGATCTGTTTATTAATCTACAGTTTTGGCTGTTCTAAAATGTCATATAATTGGAATCATATAGTTTTATCTAGCTTTTTCAGTCTGGATTCTTTCGCTTAACAATATACTTTTAAGATTCAATTGTGTCATTTTGGTTTTGAAATCTCATTTCTGTTTATAACTCAATATATTACTGTATGGACATATAAAATTTGGCTTTTCAGTCACTGTTGAAGAACAACAGGTTTGTCTTCAGTCTTTGTTGATTCTGAATAAAGCTGCTATGAACATTTGAATGAAAGTTTTTGCATGGACATATTTTCAACTAATTTTAGAAGCTGAAAGCCTGACTGCTAGATCAAATGGTAAGACTATGTTTAATTTTGTAAGAAACTTCCAAACAGTCCTAACAAATTAGCTGTCCCCTTTGCATTCCTACCAGCAGTGAATCTTCTCTAACAGTTGGTATTGCCAGTTTCCAGGATTTTAGGCATTCTGATACATGCATGTGGTATCACATTTTCTTTTTAGTTTGCAATTCTCTAACAAATTATGTTGAATAGCTTCTCATATTTCTATTTAACAACTATGTATTGCATTTGTTGAATTGTACTTTCAGATTTTTTAATTGGGTTGTTTGTTTAGTTATTGTTGAGTTTTTAAGAGTTCTTTGTATACTTTAGATACCACAATTTATCATATATGTGTTTTACAAATATTTTACAAATATTTTCTCTCAGTTGTGGCTTGTCTCTTCATTCCCTTTGGCATAACAGATTTTGAAAAAAAAATTAATAAAGTCTAAATTAAATTTTTTTCTCTCAGGGATTATGTATTTATGTTGCATTTTAAAACTCTTCCCCAAACCCAAGGTCACCCAGATTTCTCCTATGTTTCTTTTATAAGTTTTTTGGTTTTCAATTTTAAATTTAGATTTATGATTCATTTTGAACTAATTGCTGTATAAGTTTTAAGGTCTCTAAGTTGTTGTGTTTTTTTTTTTGCCTATGGATATTCAGTTGTTCTAGGCACCATTTGTTGAAAATACTATCCTTTCTCCATTGACTTGCCATTTCTTAGCAGTCAGAGATAGTGGTTTTATTACTGGACTCTCCTCTGATCTATGGTCTCAGGGTCTGTTGTGTTCCCGGTATCACACTGTCTTGATGTCTGCAGCCTTGTAAGTCTTGATATTGGGTAGAGCAAGTCTAACAACTTTCCTCCTCTTCAGCGTTGTGTGCTTATTCTAGTCTTTTCGCTGTTGGAATAACTTTGTCAATACTACAAAATCACTTGTGGGGATTCTGATTGGATTGGAATTTAACAATTAATTGGGATTAATTAACATTTTGATAATATTTTCTCTTCCATGCCAAGAACATGGATTATCTCTCCATTTATTTAGATCTTCTTTGATTTTTTCATCAGTGTTTCATCATTTTTAGCATATACATCCTGCACTTATTTTGCTATATTTACACGGAAGTATTTCAATTTTTGTGTGCTATTGTAAATGGTATTTTTATTTCAAATTGAATTACTACTTGCCAATACCTAAAAAGGAGATTGAGTTTTGTATTGTAACCGTGATTGCATAAACTGTGCTATAACTGCTTATTAGTGCCACGAATTTCTTGTTGTGAGAGTGGTGGTGGTGGCTCCTTGGGATTTTCTACAAGATAATCATGTCATCTGTGAATGGAGACAGTGTTATCTTCCTTTCCAACGCACTTTCCTTTATTTCCTTTTCTTGTTTTTTTGCACTAGCTAATACTTTCCATATGATATTGAACGGGAGTGATGAAAGAGGACACCCTCGCCTTGCTCCCAATTTTAGGGGAAAAGGGTCCAGTTGTTCACCACTAAGTGTGATGGTAGCTGTGAGACTGTTTCGGTCTTTTTCCTCTCGGTGCTTAATTTTAGTTGGTTTCAATTTCTAGGACTTCAAGTTTACTATTCATGCCCTTTGCAAGGTATAATATGCTGTTAATTACATCCAGTATAATTTTCTCCTCAATATTTTTTTCATCTTAAAAATTTTAATATGGGTCTTTTTCATATCATCTATGTCTCTAGATGGCATGTTCTTTCTTTACTCCAGCTTAATGACTATAACAATAACTGTTCTAATTCCTTTATATATGAATTCCATCTCTGTGTTATTTCTGGACCAGATGCAATTCATTGTTTTTTTCCTCCCATCTTGATATCTTTTATTTTTCTACTTCTTTGCATGTTTAATGATATCTTATCAGATGTGAGTGGTACTCCATATTTATCTCGCTACATGCTGAATACATTTGCAATACCATAAATATTCTTGAAATTAATCTTAGACACAGTTTGGTTACCTGGAAACAGTGTGATTTTTTTTTTTATTCTCACATTTAAACTTTGATAACTGGAACAAGAATGGTGTATAATATAGGGCTAATTTTCCCCATTACTGAGGCAAAACCTTTCTGAATACTCCATCTGTGTCCCTGTAAATTATGTGGTTTTCCATTCCAGCTGGTGGAAACAGAACTATTCCTAGCCCAGTTTTGTATGGCTTCTTCCCATTGATGCGCTGATCAGTTCTCAAAACAAGGCAGGAGAGAATAATCTGCAGGTCTCTGAAGCACTTTCCCACATTGGCTCTCCACTCTGGTACTCTGCTTTGTGAACTCTAGTAACCTTGACCTTGACGGCCTCCTAGCTCCACCTCCCAGCTGAAGGAGGACGCCTGAAAACTCTCTCCAGGAAGTAAGCCAGAACAGTTAAAAGGCGTTCTCAGTTTCTCTTTTCTTAGGGGGTCACTGTCCTTCAGAGCTGATGCCCAAGGTCTTGACATTCATTGTTTCATATATTTTATCTGGATTTTTTGTTGTTTTGGGTGGAAGAGTGTGTTGGGACCCCATTATTACATCATACCTGGAAGTGGAAGTCAAAAACGGGATTTTTTCTTATCGTATAATCAAATGTTTCATCATTTGGAAATTTGTATACCTTTGCAATCTAATGTTGACCCAAAGAACAAAGCATGATGTTTCAAAGTCACGCATGGGTAAAATATCCATTCAAATTGCAAGAGAGAGTAAATGAATTTTATGTAAAATATTCATTGATATGGTTTCAGATGCCACATTCAAAGAAAAATATCCAAAATATCTGAAAACCTATTAAAACACTCCTTTCCACCTACAAATCAGTGTCAGGTTATATTCTCTTTGTATACTTCAATTTAAATGGAATGAAACAATAGATTAAACATAGTAGCAGAGCTGGGAATCCAGCTTTGGTCTATTAAGACAGATATAAAATGAATTGGCGAAAGTATGAAATGATGCCACTCTTCTCACTACTTTTGTTTTGTTTTCTTTGGAAAGTAGAGTTAATCTAGCATGTCGTTTATATTAATAGATAAGGACTTCACTTTTAAATAAATTAGTAAGTATACATAAATTTGAAATATCTGTTTTAGTTTTCTTTTAATATTATAAATGTCAATAATAAAAACCTAACAAAAACTCTTTGAAGTCCTCAATAATATTTAAGAGTTGAGATCTCAAAATGTGAGAATTGCTGCATTAGAAATACAAGAGCCTCTTAGCAGTCCCTTTCCCTAAATCTATTTAAACAGAAGTAGACAGGTTATCTTTCGCTGGCCTAGCCCCTCCCGGGAGCCTGATGGAGGATTATGTTTGCGTTTGTGTTTGTGTTGGATGGGGGCACGTCTACCTCATTCAGTCACCTGTATGACTAAGGAAGTAAAACTTAGGTAATGCTACACATAAAATAGGTCTGGCCAAGGCACATTGCCAGTTACCTTTGTTTCCTACATTTTAAGTCAACACATAATTACTATCTGAAACATGACAGTAACAGTATTATTTTGTATTCCTATTTACTAAGGTTAAGGGAAAAAATGGCAATATTCACGAGGTGGAGAATCCATGATATGCATTCAATGTTACCTTCTTTCGCTCTAACAATACCAGTTTATCGTTAACAGAAATACCCTCAGATTCATTTTCACTGATTCAGCAAGTATTTATTTAGTACCATTTATGGTGGTCAGAATGCCAAGGCAGAGTCCCCACATTTGAAGAGCTTAAAATCTTAAAGACTTTCAGAAAAGTATTTATAATACTTTTCTGATAATATATTGTACTATTATCATATATACAATTATGATATGGAAAGGCAGAACATTTAAGATATAGAATATTCATTAAAAAATAAGCTGAAAATAAACCATTCATTTAACTATAGTACTCCAGGAATCAGTACTATATACCAAGCAATTGGGTCTTTCCACACTTTAAAGTGCTGCAAACAAATAATTCTAAGAGTGCTGAAAATCATTGAATTGAAAGTTGACTTCAGTTGGTATTTTAAAAAGGTAAAATCTAGGAAATATTTCCATCTTTCCAATTTTAAAATTGTTAGTTTGGGAACTTTCTCTCCTTCTTAAAATATCCTTTAAAATGATTTACCCCAAGTCAACAATGAAACCTAAATCAAATCTGAAATATTTAAAGAGAAAGAATAAAAATAGGAAGCAAAATGTTATTTTCACTTTAGATCACAATTCAGTTCAGAATATTTATTCTACTGGTTAGCTAATCAGGAAGAAAAGCAAGTATACTTGTCAACAATTCCAAAAGAATCAGCTCTGCACTGTATTGTTTTGTCAGCTTTTCTGGATTTAAAATAGAAGGAATGCCATTGTTCTCTTAGGACTATCTTTAGCTCACTCAAATGATTTATTCCTTTCCTTCTCAGGAAACAACATACCTCAGGTATTTCCCATAGGGACTGCAAAGAAATGAAAAAAAAAATGGGTGTTTTTTTTTTTTATTTCATTTTTCATCTCTTTACCTTGGAAGTTAAAAATCTGTTCCATCTCAGCCTCTAGGCTAATAGGGTTGTGAGTAGTATTTACTGTATTTACCTTTTGTTTATGTCATTTATGCATTTTAATAACATAAGCAACAGTTCACTGTTTTAATGACTCAACGATTTTTTGATGTTATAAAGTTGCTATTGATTCTGTTTGCACTATAGTTGTGATTTTAATAAGAACTTGGTTTGGGTTCTGGAGATTTCAGTCTCAATTATGTAATATCAGTTGGGAAACCAATATTATTCTTTAATAATAATCAAATGCTTTCAGTGTTCCATATTTTATACAGATAGCCAGATCCTTGTTGCTTAAAAGACTAAATTCTAAGATAATATCCTATATACCCAATCTAGTGAAACACACCCCATACACTTATTGACCTTATTCTAGTGTTATTTTATATGTTTGTTGGTTTCTAATTTTAAAATATAATTGAAACATAGGTGCTCAAAATTTTAAAAAAATAAGTATCCATCCATGAAATTTATCTTATAGAAGGATGTTTTCATTCATATAAGAAAGCCATTCAGTAATGCGAAATGAGGGAAATATTTTAGGCCCCTGGTAGAGATAAGGAAGTTAGATGAGCCACATTTACAGAGGTTCCTTGGATTGAAAGATTTTACCATCAAATCACATTTTACAACAGGAAGAGACTTTAAAGGCTATGCTTTCCAATTTGAATGTTTTTAAAATGAGGTAATTATGATCCAGAAAAGGAAGTGAATTTCTCAAAGTTACATATACTTTGATCTCAGTAGGATTAATGCTAGAACCTGGTTTCTGTGCAAAGCTTTGCTACTCACTAAATTAACTGGGCAATACAGATAAAGAACTGCTTTTACTTTACTTAACTAAAGAGAGAGAGAGGGAGGGAGGGAGGCAGGCATCATTTAGAGAAGTTTGTTTAAACCACTCGGTTAATGAGGAGGGAACCATGAAATTAGATAAACAAACAAACAATTAGAACACCAAACAAAATCGTTATATTGCCAATTCAATACATTAAAATCATAGGTTTTTAAACTTTACTGCAAGTGACCTTATTAAATTAAAGAAGTGATAATCACTCCCAAAATGTATTTTTATAGGAACTCTCAAGTTTGTAGAAGCTGGACAAAATGGCCTGATACTATTGAATCTATAGCAAAATATCTAGTACAGTGTGACAAGTATAAGGGTTTATAAAATTATATCCAATAAACAATTTATTGATGAATACTATGCATACAAAAAGAAAGGCATAAAAAATGTGAGCACAGTCTAGTATTTAATTTACGTGATACCTGAAACTGTCAGCACCTGTAGAGAAGCATGTGGCACTCAACCACCTGGTATCTTTTTGGAAGAGGGTATAAAAATAAGGAAATGAACAAAAATCATGTGCCCTATCAGTGAGAGAAAGCACCTGTAGCTACTGGATGAAAGTCACTCTCTTTATGGGTGTTAAAGATTGCCAAACCAATAATTCAGTGAGGATTAGTGTTCTGGAAGAGCAGAGAAGCTTCTCTTTGTCTCCACATGGACTGGGAGTGGAGAAGGTGCCCCACCGAACCAAATGAAGGTTTTCCCAGAAAAACACAATCAAAGAGAGTGGAGATGCCCTCAAGAGGGAGGAATAGAGATCTGGTCTTCTAGCTTAAGCACCGTTTATAAACTGCCAGCCCCTAAGTTAACTCTTTCTGGCCCTTAGCTCTTCCATGAAGAGTAAATCTAGCTGCAGCTTCAGTCTCTTCTCTTGGATACCTAACTGCATGTCTTAACACGTCCAAAAAGGAACTCTTGATTTCCACACCCTCCCATGTACCTCTTAAAGTTTTCCCTTATCTCAGTAAATACCAACTCCTTCTTCAAGTTTCTTGGGTAAATGTTATTAGTCATCCTTGACTTTTCTATTTTTCTAATATTCTACATCCAATCTATCAGCAAATTGCAGCAATTTTTTCTGCAAAGGTGAATCAGCATCCATTCACTTCTCACTCTGCTTCCAATACTACTTCCTGGTCAAATCCTCCACTAACTCTTGCCAAGATCATTACAATAGGCTCCTAATCATATGCCCTGTCTTTGGAAAGACCTCTTTCTGACCTATTTTCTTACACCTTTAAAATAATCCTTTGAAAAGAAAATTTGATCACGCCACTTCTCGCCTGGTAACTCTCCAACGCCTTCCCATCTCGCTCCGAGTAAAATCCAATTTCAATGCCCTAGAAAATATCATCGTTTCCCCTAGCCCAGCACATCTCCACCACCACCTCCGTCTCATTCAGAACTGTCTTCTCGCACTCTTTTCTTTCCCTTGCTCATGTCATCCCTGTTCGCTGTCCCTCATAGATGCCCTTTGGACCTACTGTTCTTCTGCCTGGGTAAGTACATCTCTTTTCCTTACTTCCTTGTTCAAAAGTATCTTTGGTATTGGAGCCATGACCAGTCCATATAAAATACATCAGAACCCAAGCAATCTCTAACCCTCTCATAGTATTTTATTTTTTCTATAACTTTTATCCCCATATTGACATAATATACTTGAAATTTTTTATTCACTGCTCTGTCTCCCCCAAACAGAACAGAGCCCCACAAAGGCAGGGCCAGGTCTACTGCACCAGCAACCATGTCTGTGGTCGCTGGTTAAAATGCCACACACCAAGTTAAACTTCAGAAAAACACAAATAATTGTTAAATATCTCCAAAATATTGCATTTTTATGCTAGTTAATAATATGTGTTTATTTGATTTTCAAATTTAACTGGGCATTCTATATTTTTCGTTGTTATATATGGTAAACCCACCATTGTTGCCAGTGCAGAAAGCAGTAACTGGCATAGAGCAAGCACTCAGTTAATTCCTCTTGACGAATTAAAGAATGAATGGTGTGGCCTGCAGTGGTGCCACACTGTTAGTGTGGTCGTAGTAGAAACTAGTATATATCCTCAAAGGTTTAGAGGAACATGTGAAACAAAAGAATAGTGCCTGCCTCTATCCTAGGTTAGTCTCAAGGACAAAGGATGTCTGAAGTAGCCAGAATCTACAGTGTGAAATAGGAGGATTAGTACTTAGATAATCTGCACTTACCTCACCTGGCAGGACAAAGGCACAAAGCTTTCCCATGGGAAGCTAGCTTGGCTCAAACAGTCTTGAAGGTGTTGATGTTCTGGAGCTAGGTCCGTGAAAACGGTGCTGCAGATGAGAAAAGATGAGAAAGAAATAACCGGGGTCAGGGGACCCTCCATCCGAGGGAAGGAGAGCACCGCTGCATAAAACATCGTGGCTTTTATTTAGCTTTTGACCAAAGAAAATACGTGTGCACATGTGCAAAGGTAATAGATACGTGACGGGTTACACATTACTGAAGTGGCAAGTCTTTAGGGTTAATGGTTCAGTTCTCCTTACATTCCTGCACGTAACAGACCTTGTTAATCATTATCTGACATATACTAGATACGCTCCTAGAAGCACAGAATGCTTCTCCGCCAGGCTCCTACCAGATCTTATCTCAGTGTCTCGAGACTAGAGATGCCTGTCCCACACATACCAAGGCGGCCTGCTTTCTGTCAGCACTCATGACCTTTAATTGAACTCCTTCATGAAGGTACCATGGCCAAGAGAATTTCTGCTATACTCTAAGGACCCAGCAATAAAAATCTGTGTTGGGCACTAAGGAAAGTATATAAAAAAGAAGTTGTAACAAGGAATTTCCAAAGAGTGCATCATCCAAGACAGGAGCCTTGAAATTTTCAGGTCCTCCATGAAATAGGCAGCATTTGAAGGTCTGCCATGAGAGTGGACAGCTATGGCTGGATTATAACATTACCACTCATTTGGGCATTGTCCTTTCTTCTCTAACCCTCTTTGAGCCTATGCCAAACCTAGATGAGAGGAAGTGAAAAGGGAGGAAGCCAAGAAAGACTTAAAGAAAAGACGATACCCTCATTTCTATTTCACACGTTCCTGAGCTGAGAGTGAAGATAAATTGAAAAGGAAAGAAGTTTGAATTTGATGCAAAAGTGAAATTCTAAATAGAATTGAACTACTGCACATGTGAAATTAAGTGAAAATTTACAAAATATGAGACCATTCTTATGTAATTTTGTTATTAAATAGACGATTTTTTATCGTGAGAGTGGCTGGAAACATGAAAACTTGACAAAGTTTTAGTAAATGGATGAAGTGAGAATATAGTTGTAGGAAAAATAGAGCTATTTCCTGTATTCCCTTGATTTCAGCCCATTCAATACTAGTTAATAACTTCCTGAATGATGAGGAAGGGCAGGAAGTAAGTGAAAGGCAGGGTAATAAAATAAAATGATAAATAAATGGAAAAGAACGTGAGATGAGTATGTATGTAGATGGACATTAAACTCACTCAAACATAATATCTCACAAACTAACCAGCGCATAAGATGCACAAAATATCACATTAATATTTAGGAGGTCCGAGAATAATTATAACATAGATTATATCTATCTTTACAAAACAGTTAGAATGACAGAAAAATGTAATTGCAGTACAAGGAAAAAATAATGAGCTGTCATAAAAATATACATGGATAATTGACTGATAACTTGTGCAGATAATGAAGAGGTTTGAAGAGGGAAATACAAATTTAGCAGGGTAGATACAGGATATTGTAAGGATGTGAGATTTTTTGCTGTGTAATTACAAATGACTTTATTAGTGGAACAGAGAAGAATCACATCTGGAGGACTTGAAACCAGAATAAAAGTAAAAGATGGGAAATGTCAGTAATGGACTATGAGATCATCTGTTTCAAGCAGGCAGACAAATTAGTCTGAAAATTTGTCTCACTAAAAATAACTCAAATGTCAAATAAACTGCAACAAATATATGTTAAATCAATCACAGAACATTTAATAGGGAAACTCTCCAAGAGCCCAAAATTTTATCCACTATAAGCTTAAATTAGGGTTAAAACAACTAGAAACCTGAAGTGTTCCTGGAGAGAAAAATACACTACCAGGAAAACAGAATTTGAGGGACTAACAGTAGCTGAAGTACTGGCCTTTAGGCTTTAAGATTACACACTGTTGTAGAGGTGAACCTGAGATCAATCTTTCCTCCCACCCACACCCCCCCCAACACACACACACACTCACCCATAAAGTTGGGATCTCTGAAGAAACTGCAACCTTAACCATGTATGACCTAGAAAAACAATGCCAGTCAGCAAAGTGGATCTACAGGGCAAACTAGGTCCAGTTCAGTTCCAGGGAGAGATAATAATCAATATATACTCTCCCCTGAAAACTGGTAACCATGTATCTGCACTTATGTGGCTCTGAAGAATGAATGTATAAAACTCATACCAAAGGAAACATCCAAAGATAAGAAATTATATTACAAAAACTAGTATTTTCCCCTGATAACGTGCAGAAGCAAAATTCCACACATGTTCGTGATAAAAATATCTTAGAAAAATAGGACTGGGAAATAAGATTATCCTCAAAAAGGGAGGCTCAAAAAATTGCTTTCAGGAAATACCAAATTTGTGGTGAAACCATAGAAGTAGTTCATTTAAAATAAGGAACAAGACAAGGATGTGCATTATCTTTCGACATTCTATGGAAAGTACTTTTCAGTCCAGAAGGACAAGTAACTCTATTAAGATAGTAAATATGTGTAAATGTATTCACATATATAACAATATAATATTCCATCTACTTACTAGAATTAATGAAAGAATTTGACAGGGTGGCTGGATATAAGGGTAATATACAAACATCTATTGGATTTCCAAACACAGACAACAAACATTAAAACAACATAATTTCAGAAAAGA
This sequence comes from Cabassous unicinctus, assembly GCA_029593785.1. Classification (NCBI taxonomy): domain Eukaryota; kingdom Metazoa; phylum Chordata; class Mammalia; order Cingulata; family Chlamyphoridae; genus Cabassous; species Cabassous unicinctus. Next base: position 26,959 of record JAQZBX010028897.1, read on the forward strand.
CTTATATAATACATCATATATACACATGATATTTATTAACAAACCTGGATTATATTTATATAAACTTTATACAGAAAAATGTTAAACTTTATTGAAAGACATTAAGTTGAGCTAAATAAATGGAGGAATATTCTGTGATAATGGAAGGAAGAAATAGCACCTTAAAATTTCAATTATCACCAAAGTTTAAGAGTTCTTTGTAAAACCTGGTAAGTTTATTCTAAACTTTTTTTAGTAAAGCTAATGGCCAATAAAATTTTGATAAATAATATCATGAGAAACTATAACCTATCAAGAATTACCATAAACCTATTGGGATTAAGTAAGTGATATAAGGATAGACAAGTATACAGGAGACAGAGAGAAAGAGAGAATAGAAAAAGAGAGAGACCAGGAACAAAACCATGCATACCTGAAAACTTGATAGTTGAAGAAGTGAAGAGGAAGAATTAGAGATTGGTGGAGAAAGAATATAATATTAAATAAAACTGGAAAAAAATATTTTCATATGGAAAAAAAATGAAACTATTTTTACTTGACACCACTCACAAAAATTAATTCCAGGTTTAGTGCTCCTGGAATTAATGTAAATGTAAAAAGTAAATCAAAAATTTAGAAAAGAAAATAGGAAACAT
>JAQZBX010028898.1:0-27605 GCA_029593785.1 Cabassous unicinctus
AAAAAAAAAAAAAAAAAAAAAAAAAAAAAAAAAGACACTGGGGAAATATATAGAAGAAAATGTCACTGTACATACAAGACAGCAGTGATGAAAGATACAATGTCTTAAATATTTTTATATTATTTCAAAATTTTTTATTTTTTGTATTTTATTTCTTATTTTGAAAACTATTATTACGTCATTTTCTTCTTAGTTTTATTTGGTTATTTTGTTGGCTTCATTTTTGGAGAGGTTTTGGATACAAAAGGGTTACAATTGCGGCAGGTGAGGATCACTGGTGTGGGTGTCAGGCGATAGGGAGATGTGTGGGGAGCGGTGCACCTGGGGCAAGCCTCTAAGGCAGATGAACATGTTCAAGTGTTCATGGGGCATCGTTTCAGTGAGTGCAGACCCACACAATAACTGAAAGAATGTTGAATTCCCATCCTGGGGAGCCCTACATTCTCTAATAGAACAGCAAGAACCCCCGATTTTTACAAGGACAGTGCCTAGGGAAGGAAGGCAGACCATTAACACCAGGCCCTTGATATTGATGATTGTACTTATGAACCTTTTCTTGTGAAATTGAAACTTAGCCTAGTATTATATATTGCCTAAGAGTTACCTCCTGAGAGCCTCCTTGTTGCTCCAATGTGGCCTCTCTCTAAGCCAAACTCAGCATATAAACACACTACCTGCCCCCAGCATGGGATATGATTCCCGGGGATGAGCCTCCCTGGCACCAAGGGATTATTACCAAGCGCCAACTAGCAATGCATCCAGAAAAAGACCTTGACCAAAAGAGGGAAATATTAAATACAAAAGAGTTTTTTTTGGCTAAGAGATTTCAAAGTGAGTCAGGAGGTCATTCCAGAGGTTATGCTTATGCACATCTCAGCAGGAGCTCATTGACTGCCACAGTAAACAGTGCCTCAAAGAGAGGAGCTCCTGGGGGCTCCAGAGACATCCAGACACTATAAGCAGGACAGACAAGCTCAGGAATTCAGCACCTTGTCAGTGGGCCTTACTTTGGAATTTATGCTCCCCAGTGTAACAGAGTTAGACTCATTTATAGTTTCCCTACACATGGCTTTTCTGTCCCTATTATTTGAACCTATAATTAGCACTATACTTGTTAAATATATGTCCCAGAGACTTAAATCTTTAGTTTGTTCATGTGCCAGTTGAGCCCTGAATCTCAGCAGAGTTGCAAGAGCTACTCTCCAGTTCACTGGACTCACCCAAGACAACTAACAAGGAGAAGATAATGGACAATACCCATCTCAAGGAACACAGAGTGTCTGCAACTGCAAGCAAGACAGTTCCATCTATCTGCCCCATAGGATCTAAGCCCCCTCTCAGTTAGATGCAGAGTGGGCATCATCATCTCAAAATCCTCAAGATTGGGGAATGAATAATGGACTAAAGTAGACATTATTATTCTATTTAGACTTATTATTATTCTAGCAATGGAAGAACTTCTATCATTGATATAAAGGCAGTGGCCACCAGAGGTTCTGAGGGGAGGGAGAGGGAAGAATAGATGTAACATGGGGGCATTTTCGGGACATGGGAATTGCCCTGCATAACCTGCAATGACAGATACAAGCCATTATATATTTTATCATAACCTACAAAATTGTGCGGGACAAAGTGTAAACTATAATGTAAACTATAGTCCACAGTTAGTAGCAATGTTTCAATATGTGTTCATCAATTGTAACAAATATACCACACTAATGAAAGATGTTGTTAATGTGGGAAAGTGTGGGAGGAGGAGGGGGTGAGGCATATGGGAATCCCCTATATTTTTAATGTAACAATTATGTAATCTAAAGCTCCTTTAAAATTTTTTTAAAATTAATTTTAAAAACTCAGCAAACTGTATATTCAAAGGCCTGTACATTTCACTATGTGTACATTATATCTAAATAATTAAATAGTACCTACATCATAAGGTTGTTGTGAGAGAAAAAAAAAAAAACGAGACCACAAGGAACAGACATTGAGTGGCAAACAGTCTTATACATACAACTCATCACCCCATATAAGGCACTGCCATATTACACAGTGGAGTTTCTGGTGACCACCAAGTCAACAAGAATAATTTCTGTTTACTATGGAGCTTAAGAAGATGGCAGGGGTAGAGGAAGAGGGAGGAAAACCTCCTATGATCCAGCCACTGAAAATGGCTGCCATTTGGTGAAATCTGTTTTTCCAGAAGGTTCACCTGTAGAGCTGCTTATTCTCAGAGGGTGCCAGATAAAAGCAAAATTATTACTCATCTATTAAGGAGGGAACTAATCGATATTCCAAAATGTCTTACATAAAAGTTACCACACTAAAGGCGCTGCACTAAAACAGACGCCGGCCCTGGCCTCAGCCTTCAGCTAATGCAGATGCAGAGCTAAGAGGCCCCGTGTGAGGAAGAGCTGTTCTGACCACCTGCCTACCTGGCTCGGGGATTACTAAACCCAAATCATAGAAACCATCCTTCTCAAAGGGGAAAACATCTACAACTGGGCCACCACACTGAGGCTGTAGATGTGGTTTCAGTCACTTCTATTCTCTTTTGAGAGTAAAGACACCAAAACAGGCCTGATTTACAGCACTCTCAGCTGCATCAACTCTGGGATTCCAGGGAATCCAAACCATTCTGCTTTAGCTATCGACTAGCTCCCCAGAGCACGGGGGGGAGGCGGTGCTGGACGGGGTGTGAAGGAGGAAAAGGGAGAGGAAACCATTGCGACTTGGGTCCTGGAGTCCTCAGAATTCCTTGAGGGTTCTCCAGTTTGGTTTCTTATCATCATCTGCCACTGAAATTTAGAAGAAAGTCTGTTGTTTCTTTTCCCCAAATTATGCAAATACTTGTGTAGAAGGCCTTGGCCCCAGGGTGGTGCGAAATTGAGTCCAGGGCTTACTGTCCGAATGAGCCTGGTCATTTTGGACTACAGGCACACAGAACTGGAATCATAACAACTCTTGGTTCAGGACAGGTTCAGGACACTCACCCTACTCTGCGGTGGCTCCTATTTTAAAGTCCTGCAATAAATACCCATCAACTCAACTGAGGTAGCTACTCTCCAGACTCCTACATCCATCATTCCCTTGCTAAGACATTCCTGACCTGGCCAACTAAAGCCAGGCAGGGGGAGAGAATTTCCTAAAGCTTCCAACAACTCCCGTAACACAGACTCAACTTAGGATGCAGGAGCAGGCACCTTCCCCAAGCCAGAGCCAAGCCCCACAAGGCTGGGTGCCCACCAAGATTAGCCACAGCTTCCCTGCATGGGGCTTTACCATACGCGAGCCTGATTTATTTTTTTCAATAAGAGAAAAGATGTAAGTCCCTTTGAGCAAAGCATGCCTGATATATATCACAATATTTATTTTTGGCAGAGTAATGGATCAGTCTTCAGGGAAAGCTAGGGAAAAGGTATTTCTTGAGCTCAGATGTAAATCAGTCACTCTGGAAACCGCCAGGGAATCTATATCCTTACACACACACCTCCCCCTCCCCCAACTGTACTGTGAAATAAGCAGCTGACTTTTAAAAGTCATAGTTGTATTTGTTTCTAGCTCTAACACTAAAGACAGAGTTAAGAATGGAGGTCCTAGAAGCAACTGCTCCTGGAATACCTGCACCAAATTCCCTAAAATGATGGTGTAACTCAAAATGGAAGTAGAGAAACCCAAATCAACCGTGCAGGTGCTAAGTTGAACACCCGGTGGGGCAAGTTCTAGCTCTTCCACACCTGCAGCACTCAGTTCTAAGGAAGGATGAGGTGTGTGGCCGGGCTTCGGATGCGACTCCCGAGGGACCCGTCCAGTTACTACAGCCCAGTCTTCCTATCTATTTTTTTAAGGAGGTACCAGGGATTGAACCCAGAACCTTGTACATGGGAAGCATGCACTCAAACACTGAGCTACACCCACTCCCACCTTTCTATTTTAAATGCATCATAGACCAGGACAACAAAGAAACAAAAGCCAAAAACAAACAAACAAAAAAAAAAACTGAAGGACAAGGGGGAAAGGGATGTGTTCCATGGATTTGCAACTCAAATAGAGCTCTTCGAAGGAAAGCTATTTAAAGCTGAGGTGTTCCTAATATCAATTATCCTGAACATCTCGCAGGCTCAGATTCACGTGTTATAAAGAACACAAAGCCTTTTAATTTTCCTACCTGTCCCTGGCACCAGTGACAATAAATCACATATACAGAGAAACCACACATGACTAATGAACCAGCCCATTAATGGGGAGCAAAGATCATTTGCCAAGATGACATCCAGACATCATCACATATCATAATCAGCAATAACCTGGAGCCCTAACGCAGCAGGCACAGTGGGCAAGAGCGAGGTGACTGCCTACCGAGTCACGGGCACTCCAGGGCAATTCGTTCACCCACGCGTGCCACCTCTCCCCTCCCTGCAAGGCAGACTTACACTTGGGAAATTACTGCAACTTCTAACATGCCTCTCACATCACGAAGCTGCCAAGCCCCCAAACCCAGCTGTAGCCCCTTCACTGAGCCTCCTTAGAATCCCAGTACCCGCAGGGAGAAGACCCAGCCTCTGCCACCAGCAACCTCAACTGTAGGTTGAGAAACTCAAATATCTGAGTTCCTCCTAGGTGTAAGACCCTTCTGTAGGTGCTTTGGCAGATCCAAAATAGTGAGAGTGGGGGAAGAGAGGAGAGACCCCTAAATGTCAACTTCTTTGTTTTACCATGAAGATTGGGGCACAGTGAGAAAAAAGAATTTTTCCTAAGGTCAGAGTTGATGGAGTGGCTAGGGACGTGAACCCAGGTTGGATTCTTGGCAGGACTGCTATATTCCATGGTCAGACTATGCCCTGCCTAAGGGTGCTGGGCTAAGCGGATGCGGAAGGGGAGTGAAGTCCAACCCACGTTCTCCTCACTCGGCCACGTGCTCTACTCAGTGTTTCCCACATCTGGCCCAGAGGAAGGGGTCCCTTTTAGCAGCTTGTTCAAAAGCACCACATGGGCAAAGAGTAGCCCTAACACCAGTATAGTTCTCACTTCCCCAGAATGCCTGGTTCCTTTTAACAAAATTCCCCTTCAATGGAAGGTATAACTGAGGTTCCCAGGTCAGCAGCATCATTTAGGGGACCCAGGAAAGTTTGGATCCTTTCACTGGGATGTAACTTTGACAAGCTATACATTCCCAACTCCTGTCATGATTGAGAAAAGTCTGCTTGAAACTGAATCCTTAAGAAGCCCGCCCATGGTCAAGGCACACCACTTCCTGTATTATCCTTAGATCTGAAGGGAAGCCTGCTAGCAAGCTGTTCCTGCAGTCACCCCTTTGCTCTCCTGCCAACTCCCTTACTTTTCATGATGCCAAGCTGAGGATCTGTCACCTTTCCAATCCCATCTCCGAAGTTCAATATGGGCGTCAGGAATAATTAACAATCAACTGTTTGAGCACTGACTCTTGGCTATTTGCAATATACAACAGAGAACATCACAACCACCACCAAAACACCATGTCCCTGACTTCATGGAACTAAGGCACACAGAAAACAGATCAGGGATAAATCCAACTGCTAAGGAGTCCCTGACCCAGAGTGTCAGCCCACCCTGGGAACCAGGGTTGGAAGCAAGAGCGTGGGTGAGCAGACTATTGCCCCTTCCTTCACCCTTACAGAAGGAAGGAGAGGAGGTGGCTTGCCCAAGGTCAGACCATTGATGGATAAGCCATAACTTGAACCCATGTTCTCTGGGTCTCTCCCTTCTACTTCATTGCCTCCCCAAAGTTCCAAAATCATGATGTGAGGAAAAGCAGTTGGTTCTAATGACAGACTGTTTCTGACGCATGTACACCCAGAGCATGCAGCTTCAACCCATCTTATCAGCACAGGCCCTGTGCCCACGTCCAGTCCTCAAATTGGAATTTTCATAACTATACTTCATTGGTTTAGAGCCTGGGTGTCCAGTCTTCATTTCTCATTTATCACTCTCTCTAACTCTTTCTTGACATTTACTTTCACTTTAGAAACCTCATCTTATAAGAACAGCGAGCGCCGTTTTTATCTGATGCTAGTTCTTCCTCTGCTCCTTGGGTCTAATCAATCCATGTCTGGAAATAAACCAGAAAGGAAAGAAACAGCCCCTTTTGTGGCAACAGGCACCTTTCTAAAATGATCTAACCCTGGGTACAACATAGAAATTTAAATGAGCAGGAAATAAAGACATCTTCCACAAGAGTCATCTGCATTCCTCATCAGATGCGACACCAAGGCAGGTAACTGTGCCTTAGCAGGTAAACCAGAAACTCTGCCCCACACATTTCACGTCTCTGGGGCAAGTCAAACTCAAGATGTGTGAAGAGATGAGAGGCTTCAAAACACACACACACACACACACACACACACACACACACACACAATCCAGCCCCCTCCTATCTGAGGAGCTCCAGATAGTAAGAGAATGACATATTTAAAGTGCTGAAAGCAAAAAATCGCCAGAAATTAAATGCCTGGCAAAAGCGTCTTCAAAAACGAGGGAGAGATTAAGACACTTCCAGATAAACAAAAGCTGAGGGAGTCTGTCACCACTCCACCAGCCCTACAAGGGATGCTAGAGTTCTGCAGTTTAAAAGGAATGGACAAGAGACAATAGATCAAAGGCATATGGAGAAATAAAGATCTCCAGAAGGGTAACAGGAGGGGTAAATATAAATGCAAGGACTGCTGTATTTCTGGTTTCTAACTCCACTTTTTACTCCCTACAGGATCTAAAAGGCAAATACATAAAATGTTGTTTGGGACTCATTAGGTATAAACATGTAATTTATGACAAGAACTACATAAAGATGTGGGGATGAAGGAGTACAGGAACATAGTTTGTGTGTCAATAAAATAAAATAAAACATAGTTTGGTATCAAAGCTAATTAGAGTGTTATAGATTTAGGATGTCACCTATAACCCCTATGGTAACTACAAAGAAAATAGCAGAGAATCTGGAAGCTCATAGCGACAGAAATTAGAGTACAGATTGCCAGGGGCAGGGAGCAGGGAGCAGGGGGAAGGGGGAGTTAATGCATAATGGGCACAGGGTTTCTCTTTGGGGAGATGGGATGGTTTCAGCAATGGAAGGTGGTGAGGGTACTGCAACATTGTAAATGTGATTAATCCCCCTGAATGGTATGCTTGGGAGTGGTTGAGACAGAAAGTTTATGTTTTGTATATATGTTCCCACAATAAAAAAAAGAAAAACTAAAGAGACAATGATAATTAAATGTAATACATGATCCTGATACGACCTAACAAGTTAGGAGAGAAGGCTCAAAAGGGCATTATTGGAACAAATGAAAAAAAAAAAAAGGAATATAGACTGTAAGCTTTATATCCATGCTAATTTTCTTGAACTTGTTAACTGCACTTAGAGTGGTTACACAAGTAAATACCCTTGCTCTTCGGAAATGCACATGGCAGTATAAAGTGTTTAAGGAGCACAATGTATACAACTACTTAAATCTTCAGAAAATGGGTTGATAAATAGGTGGATAGATAAATGAATGGATTAATGGATGGGTTGATAGAATAATATGGCAAATGTAGCAAAATATTAAAATTGGTGGATCTGTGGATCTGGGGGGAAGAGGTATGTTAGAGTTCTCTGTCATTTAAAAAATGATAAGCAAGAGCTCATTGAACATCACCTGCAGGTTTATCTAAGCATGCCTTACATTCTAGGGGTGCAAGAACATGCCAGATAGAAACTGGCAGCTAACACAAACCCCCTCCCCTCAGGTTATTTCATGCCTCTCAGAACCTCCAGCCACTACTGCAGGTCACCACCCACAGCCTCTGCTGGCAAAGGAGGTTGCCTTTACACAGAGGGGCAGGGCCAGGCTCCCCCCTAGCCAGCCCACCCTTCCTGCCACTCCCAACCCCAGGTTTTCAGAATGGATCACACACCTAGATGCAAATACAGAAAGCACCTCCTCTGAGGAGGACAGTGGTTAATTCTTAATCCTTTCAGGGGTCCTTTTGAAAATCTGCTGACAGCTCTGGACACCCCATGAAGACTGCATGCATGCAGTTTATATGTAATTTCAGTGGGGGGCACTGCCTTTCTAGGAGGTCCAGAAGGGCAGAAAGGGAGAGTGAGCTCAGAGGCAGCTTTGGAAAAGTAGCTGTAGGAAGTCCAGGTGAGTATTCAACAAAAATAAAAGTATCCGTAACAGAAGGGGAGGAAACTGATGCAAGTACTGCCAGTTCCAGCCTTCAAGTCACTTTTGAGGGCTGGACAAGAATTTAGAAATTGAGAGCGCACGCATGCACGTGCACGCACACACACACAGAAAACAAGGACTCGGCTTCTCTGTGGCTTCTATCTTGACTCCACAAGATGACCAGTGATTGCTAGTCTCCAAACAGGGGTTAGCACAGAACAGCTGAGTAACAGCAGAGATAAGAAGTGGGGGACACTGGGAGGGAGGACAGTGTGGACCAGGAGAAGGGGACCACCAAGTTCTCCCCCCAGCTCTGAGAAGATCTCCACAGCGCAAGCCTGGACCCTTGTTGTCTGCTCTCCCTGGAAATCAGGGAAGACCTGCTGACTCCTTCGCAGCAAACCAAGAAGTCCAAACAGAGGCAGTCCTTTCCTTCTGGGTCTGTGGGAAAGGGGGAGCACGCTTTCCTGTCTAGGGAGGAGACCCTCACCCACTGTTTGCCCACAGCCCCCTGGTGGCCTGGGGGTGTCACTGCAGGCCCCTCTGCCTTGCTGAGCACAAACCTCAGGCAGACAGCTCTAACAGTGGTCAAGCAGAGTATTTAGTCACCAGTGGTGACTTGGCAACGGTCGCCAAGCCACAGTGAGGCTGCGTTTGTTTTTGTTTTCTTCAACTAAGACTCAGCCTCAAAGTCATCCTCTAAACCCCTCTGGCACCATCCCTACAGAGCCCAAGTCCAAGGTGGGCTTCATTGAGCCCATAACCTCAGAGCCCCTGTAACACTACCACCACCTCACTGGTCATTCCTACCCGCATCACACGCAGTTATGCACAACTGTTCTGAAGCTCAACAGAAGCAGTTAGCAAGAATGCATGCCATCCTCTGGTTTGCAGGCTGCTGGTTAGACGACAAAATACTTACAGAACGTCAAATACCCCCCAAATCCTGGGTTTCCAGGTAGCAGGTCCCACAGGGGTTTCAGGGAAGTCAGGACTTGAGGAGCCACAGTGAGAAGGAACATGGCCAGTGGCTCTGAGTCCACAATGCAAGCAGAGCGGGTGCCCATTAGACCCCAACTCCAGTCTCACCAGCAACTCCTCAAAGGAAAGGAGTGGAGATGGGAGCCCAGCAGGGGGCTGGGGACTGGCCAGGAAAGACCAGAGTCTGGGGCTGGGGGGAGCTGTTCCGGGGGTTGCTGCCATCTCTCAGGGGTGGGGATGATCACCTGAACCCAGTGGTGGGAAAGTGCCCAGGGAGGATGAGAAGATGGGAAGTTGAGGAGCAGAAAGAAGGGGGGGCTCAGAGCATGCCTAGAAGGCCTACAGTGGACCAGGGACCAGGAGCGAATGGGGCCAGTGGAAAGAGAAGGAAGCGCAAGGGTTTTTTGTTTTATGTTGTTGGATTTGGGGGCTGTGGGGGCATGGAGTACTGTTTTGGAGCAGAAGGAGGAGGGTTGGTCCTTACCTCCTTGATTTTCTCCCGCTGGGCTTGCACTCGGCTCTGGGGCTCCTTACTCTCGTCGGGTCTCGTCCCCAGCACCGGGTGACGGAGGCGGCTCCGGAACGCGCTGAAGTCAAAGCTAAACCCGACACTTCTCTCCCGGGGCCTGGGGGCCGGGATGCCGCTGCCGCGGGACGCCGTGGCCTCCTCCCGGGGCCCAGTGGGACGGGTGCGCCGCAGCCCCACATTCCTGCGGGGATGACCGGCCCATCTGCTGGGGTGGCCGTCGCCCGGGGCCCGCGCGCCGGGGGCCAGGTTGGGAGGCGGCTCCTGCTCGCGGGCCGGGGGGTGGCCGGCGACTTCGGCCACCATGTCCAGGCGGGGCTGCTGGGCCCGGGGGGGCAGGAAGAGGCGCTTAAGGCGAGAGGAGTTGGGCAGCAGGAAGAGCGCCCCGAAGCACAGGGTCACGAGGCCCGAGAGGAAGAGAAGGAAGAGGAACTTCTGCGGCAGCCGCAGCCCCCACGGGGACGCCGGCACGAAGCCTGGCACCTTCCTCACGAGCATCGTGGCCTGGCCCGGGGCTGGGGGCAGTCAGCTCCGCCCGGGACCCCCGAGGTCTTCGGGGGCCGGGCACGTGTCGGCCGGGGACTCGGGCGAGCGGAGGGCGTCGAGGGCCGCGGCCCGGGGCAGGGCTGCCACCCCGCGAGCTTCGCCGTCCCGGGGGCTGCCCCCCGAAGTTCGGGGAGTTTGAGGCGAGACCTTCCGCGGCGAGGCGGGGACGCCGCAGCCTCAGCGGTGCCCGGGCGAGCGGCTCAGGGCCCGGGCCCGCAGCGACCGGCCGCCGCGCAGCCCCTCCCGGCAGCGGCCCCGCCGGCCCGCGCCTTCCCGCGCCGCGGCCGCCGCCGGGGCCGTCACATGCCGCCCGCCGCACCCCGGCTGTGGCGCGGAGGGGCGCCCGCAGGCCGAGCCGGGCAGCGTCCTCGCGCCCCGCGCCGAGCCGCCCTCAGCGCCTTGGCCGCTCCCCCGCGCTCGTCGGCGCCCAAAGTTTCCGCCCCAGAAGCAGTTTCCAGCGGGCTCGACTTCGGGGCCCGGGCTCCGGGAGGGTCGCGCCTGGCCCTGGCGCGGATGGCGGGGCACGTCCACAACTTTGCTCTGCCGCGGCGCGGGCGCCGGGCAGCGGGGCGAGGCCGGGGTGCGGGAGCAGGCACTTCCGAGCCCGCGGGCACCGGGCGCCGAGGGATGCGCGAACCCGGGCCCGGGGCCGGGCGGCTGCAGCTGCTCTGGGGCGCGCGGGCTCCGCCTCGCCAACTCGGCAGGGCTCGCGGCTCCCGCGGGGATCACCTGTTCCCGGCGCCCGCCGGCTCCGCGGAGCGCGCGGCCGGGGCTGCGCCTCCCCCGCCGCAGCTAGCGTCCTCGCAGCGCCCGCTCCACACGGGCCGCGGCCGCCGCAGGCGGAGCCGCCGCCGCCGCCGAGCCTGCGCCCCGCACGCGCGCACCGCCCCGGCCCGGCCGCCGCTCGCTGGGCTCTCACTGCGACAGCGCCCGCCGCCCCGCCCGCCGCCCCGCCCGCCGGCCACGCCCCCCGCGCGCCCCGCCGCCCGCCTAGCCCGCGGCGCCGCAGCCAGGCCACCGGCCTCGCGCCCGCGTCAGGGTGCGGGGGCTGAGCGCGGGTGGGGAGAGGGACAGAGCCCCAAGGCCACGCCCCCTCCCCCAAATGGCCAGCGCCGCGCGCTCCCCCCAGCCCGCCAGCACCAATGGTCCAGCGGCGCGGGGCTGGCGGGGGCGGGGGCGGAGAGCGGCGCGAGGTCATTGGCTGCCTCGGAGGGATCCCCCGTTGGGCCGCGGTCGCCCATTGGTTGCCGCCCAGCGTTCGCTGGACTGGGAGCGACCGAGGACCCCCTCGACCCCGCCTGGTCGCCCGTCGCTGGTCACCCAGGGGCGCCAGGGCACGGGGCGGTCGGAAGGGCCCTGCCCGTCGTTGGGTGGCCTCTCTCAGTCCCTCCTTGCCTGCGCGGGGCTGGAAGGAGCTGGTGGCCGGCACCCCTGAGGGCTGCCCAGGAGCCCTGGAGCTGCCGTGGGAGCTGCCGCGTGGCTTCTGGGGCCGCGGGTCAGTGAGGTGGGGCTGGAGCAAAGCCAGGGAGCGGTGGCCGCGGCTGGAGCCCGCTACGGCGGTATTCCCTGGCCCTCTGCAGACCCCTGCTCTGCCTTTTCCCACAACCCAAAACGGGAACAGGACCCCTGGGTGGGGCAAGTAGAGGTGCTACCAGAGCCAGGAGAGAGCAAGGAAAGAGAGGGACCCCTGCATAGTGGGCAGAGAACCATACCCATCCCATGGGGTACATGTACCTAGATGTCTGTGTGCGTGTGTGTGCTTCTATGCATAGATATATGTGCATACGGGGAGTTGTGTACGGCTGTGCACTTGTACACACATTAAGTATGGGCACCCAAGTGATTATGTGCAAGTGTACATACATGCATATACATATCTGCACAGAGATCGACATGGGCATACACAGGCCCACACACAGTGTCTGTCAGACAAAAGGTACCTCCAAAAACATGCACATGTACAAATCATCCAGCATATACTCCCAGATATGTGTCTCACCTCAAGGCTCTCACACCTTCCTCCTTGGACCTAAGCCTGCCTGTGCCTTCTCTTTCTGTTAAACCTAACCCAGGGCAAAACAACATTGTGCTGTGTGGGTCTTTCATGCAAAACACTTTATAGAGACAAATAATAGCTGAGGGAGAGACAAATTAAGAGGTGTAATAGGCAAGAGGGAAAATATCTGCTTTCAGCTGCAATTTAAAATGAAATGCAGAATTGAAGAGACAGAAAATACTGCAGGGAGGCCTTTCGACAGAAGCAGCCAGCCAGCCTCTCACCTCGTGAATCTTGCTTCCTCCCTGAGGCCCCGCTGCGGATGGGCCACTGGGACTCAGACTTCCTTCCAGCCCTGGCCAAGGCACTGACAAGAGAGCCTCCCTCCCCCATATTTAAATACCCCTGGCCTATACTTTTCTTTCAGTTCAAAAATCAAAGACAAAAGACTGCCCTGTGTAACAGGTGCAAATGTTTTGGTCACCGGAGATGAATATCCCAACCCCACAAATACACCCAGCTTAAATGTAAACTCTAATTCAGGTGTTTCCGTCTCTCACGAGTTTGGTTGGCAGGAGTTAGTTCCCTGGAGCCAGCTTTGAACACCAGAGACAAGCATGTGACCCACTTGGAGGCAGGAGCCCAGAGACCTGACCTGGACTCTCCTGTGTCCCCAGCCCCCAAACATCTCCTTATTGCGTCCCATCTCAGAGAGGGACAGGCTTGTCTTTGGAGAACTGGGCAGGGACCCGGCATTCACTGGAGGTACGGTCGGGATTGTCCTGCACTGAGCGTGCAGGGGAATGGCTGTTTAGTCCCTAAGGAGGTGGCATCCAGGAGGGGAAGAGGAAGGCAAGGCTGAGTCTCAGAAGGAAATGCCTGTTTGAGTTGGATTCTCACTGTGATTCTGACTCTCCCACCAGTCTTTGGCGGGCTCAGTGGGGCTGCAGCAGGGTTGACACGTGTTTCCCACCCTCAGGCTACGAAAACTAGAGCCCATGGAGTTCAACTTCCTGTCAAGCCAATGCCAAGTGAAGAGCAAGTGACACGGAGATGGTGATGCTATAACCTTTTACAGTCTCCCTACTGAGCTCCCCCAAACCCTTGGAGGTACCCCCTCCACCCCTGTACCTCTGGCCTCCACCTTGCACATCCTGTGGCCCTTCTTCACTGGGTTTTTCCCAATGGATGTGCTGCCTCCCCACAGCAGACACTGAGTTCCTTATGGCAGAGACTGTGGCTTACTCACCTCTCTTAACTGCCCCAAGTCTTAACCACCATATATTTAGGCACTATATTTGTTAAGTAAATGAATGAATAAATGAGGGAGTGGATGCCCATTTCACAGATGAGAAAACTGAGGGAACACTCATAGCTAACATTTTCTATGTGTCAAATACATATTGCCTTTTTTTTTTTTTTTTTGGAATAATCCTATGAGGTAGATATAATTAATAGCCCCATTTTACAGGTCAGAATACTAAGGCTTAGAGAGATTTGGAATGAGTTAATAAGTATCTTTCTCAGTTTTGCTTAAAAACTCGCTGTGGTACCAGGAATGGAAACAACCATTTTTTTTTAATGTATCTATTCTGTCAGCAAAAAATAGATACAAAAAATGTATCTATACTGAGATGCTAGTCTCAGATTGGACACAAAGAAGAGTGTCCAAAGAAGAGTAAAGCATGGTCCCTGTCTTCACTGGTTCATTCATTCAGTGAAGAATTATTTATTGAACACCTACTATGTGCCAGGCACAGAGGACCTGGGGATACAGTAGTGAACAAGTAAAACGTGGAGCCCACCTTCAGGGAGCTTCTTATCTAAAAGGCAACCTGGATGGATTTGGCCTATGAGGAAGGGAACTGCCAGGCACCAGGTACTGTGCTGTGTGTTTCACTCACATCCCAATGGCCCTCTCTGAAGTAGATCTTTTTTTTTTTTTTTTAATAATTTATTTATTTTTTATTTATTTACCAGGAGGTCCTGGGGATCGAACCCAGGTCCTTCCATATGGTAGACGGATGCCCAGCCACTTGAGCCACATCCGCTTCCCTGAAGTAGATCTTGAGATCCCAATTTAACAGATGGGGAAACTGAGGCTTGGGGGTGACATGACTTGTCCAAAGGCACACAAGGAATAATTTGCAAATATTAGAGAAAACCAGATCCATCTAATCCCAGAGCCCATATTCCTGCAGTTAATATTAATAGTAAGTAAGATAAATGGGCATTTGCTACGTGCCAGGCAATTTTAAAAGCATATTATAGAAGCTAATCTATTTGAGCCTTACAACCACCCCATGAGGCAGGTACTATTATTACTGACATTTTACAAAAGAGAAAATGGAAGCACAGAGACGTTAAGAAGCTTTGCCCTTCACATAACTAGGAAGTGGCAGAAGGGGGATTTGAACCCAGTCAGGCAGGCTCCTGAGCGCTCTATGTCTTTCCGAATCTACAGGGAGAAAGCACTGCTTAGGGCAAGATCTTCACAGGCTTATTGGGAGAATTGTATGAGCTCATTCAGTCATTCAACAATGACTACAAAGTACCTACTTTGTGCTGGGGAAGTCACGGTCATGCTCAGTGGCCATCTCTCAGTCCTCCCCTACCCTCTCTCCTTTTCCCCTGTTGCTTGTTTATGTGCAGATGTTTTGATACATTTCCATTTTGCAGCCTGGGAGCAGGGAGGGGCAGAGAAGACAGCTGCTTGCCAGGGCGGGAACTCTGCACAAAGTTTACTTGATACTTGCTTTTTCCTCTGTGGCAGGGCTCCCTCCCCTGGGATGTATAAAACCCAGCACTCGAACAGCACAAGGTCCCTCATCTCCAATGCAAAGTGAGATGTGTGGAACCACCATCCACCAACCCTCACCTAAGCAGTTGTCTTCCCTGGGGGATCAGCCACAACAGGACCTTCTCCTCTGCTTTTTTTCACCCTTTGTGCTGTGTAAGTAATAAAGTGGTCATTTGTGGAGACTCTCCATTGTGCCTGAACCTGTGTTCTCAGAATGCAACCATATAGAACCATATAGCAACTCCTTCCACACTATGTTCCAGGCAATATACTAAGTATTAGAGATATAATGATGAGCAAAATCAGACACGTCGTTCCTGTCATGGAGCACACAGTCTCATGGAACGATGAGTTTCAATGAGATAAGAGCAAGGAAGGAGAGAGACACCCCACTATAAGAACAGATAACATCTCAACTCAGGCAGATTGGGTCAGGGGAGACTCCCCCTAATGACTGGAGTTACCTAGATAAAGAATGATGTGACTGTTGAGACAGAGGAAACCTCATATGCAAAGGCCCTGGGGCTGAGAGAACATGGTGTTTTTGAGAGCTAAAGGAACCAGTGTGTCTACAGTGGGGAGAGTAATGGGGAAAGAGAGGAACCTGCAGGGGTTAGGATCAGCAGGGGTCCACCCATAGCATCCTATAGGCCAATGTTAATGACTTTGATTTAATCCTAAAAACAATGGGGAAGCTGGGGGCAGGATTCAGATGGAAAATGGAATGGAAGGAGGAAATGGATGAAGTGAGAACATTTCAGAGTATATTGCAATAGTCCATGGTGGCTTGGATAGAGGAAGTGAAAATGGGATGGGCAGGACCAGTGATTCAAAAGTTATCTAAGGGAAGTGGATGTGGCTCAAGCGACTGGGCTCCTGTCTACCATATAGGAAGTCCAGGGTTCGATTCCCAGGGCCTCCTGGTGAAAGGCAAGCTGGCCTGTGTGGTAAGCTGGCCCAAGTAGAGAGCTGGCCCATGTGGAGTACTGGCCCACATGGAAAGCTGGAAAAGCAAGATGACACAACAAAAAGAGACACAGAAGAGAGACAATAAGAGGCACAGCAGACCAGGGAGCTGAGGTGGCGTCTCTCCACTCCGGAAGGTCCCAGGATCAGTTCCCGGTGCCGCCTAAAGAGAAGACAAACAGACACAGAAGAACACACAGAGAGCAGACAGCGAGCACAAAACAATGAGGAGGAAGAAATAAATAAATAAATAAATCTTTTAAAAAAGTTATTTAGAGGCAGCAGATGTGGCTCAAGCAGTTGAGCACCCGCCTCCCACACGGGAGGGCTGGGGTTTGGTTCTCAGTGCCTCCTAAAGAAAAACAAAAACAGACAACAGAAAAACACAAGTAACTGGGGCGGTGGGGGAGGTAAGTTATTTAGAAGCCAAGTCGGATAGGTGATGGCTTGAAATTGGGCTGTGACAGAGAGGAAGGCATCTGCAAGGACTCCCAGATCTCTGACTTTCCCAGGGTGGAGTGTGGGGAGAGTGGGGATGGTTGCTGAGATGGGAGCAGCGAACCGGGATGTAAAGAGCTTGCATCTGGGCCTGTACAGAGAAGGCTCTGGGCAGTGGGTACAGTCTCTGAATCTCAAATGGTCATTAGAGATAAAGCCAAGCTTGAGCCAAGAGATCATGATCGGGCGGCTTCCTTAATGGCCGCTGGCCAGATCCGACCCTGGCAGGAGAGACACTGATGACTGCAGGGGCCTGCCCAGGGGAGCACACACAGGCTTAGTCCCAAGATAAGGGGCCTGTGCCTCCTGAGCTCACCCCAGTAGGGCCCCTTTCAGGGTCAGAGAGCCCAGAGCACCTCAGGCTCTTAAAAGGAGCTCACACAAATTTCCTTTCAGCTCTCCTTGCCTGCGCTCCCAGCCTAGTCAGCCGGGCTTTTCTGCGGGTCTTAGCACAGGTGACTTAGTGGTTAGAACTGTGATTCTCAGCAGGGGAGGATTTTGCCCTTAAGAGACAGTTGGCAATGCTTGGAGATATTTTTGAGTATCATAACTGGGGGAGGGGGGGTTACTGGCCTCTAGCGGGTAGAGGACAGGGATACTGCTGTGTGTCCTAGGCACAGCACAGCCCCCACAACAAAGAGTCATCTGGCCCCAGATGTCTGTAGCAGAGGTTGAGAAACCCTAGGTTAGAGATGAGGCTTTGAAGTCAGACAGGCCTGGTTTGAATCCTGGCTTTGCCACACACTGGTGGTTGATCTTGGGCAACTTGCCTGACCTCTCTGAGCCTCGATTTCCCCATCTGCCAAATGGGGTTAATAGGAATACCCACCTCAAAAAGACGATGTGAGAATTAACTGAAAAGAAAGAGCCTGAAGCCAGCATTGCACTCATCCTCCAAATGAGCAGGGCCTGGGCTGGACCTACTCTTGATCCATCGCCCAAACCAGCATGGCATCTCGCATTGCCTGAGTCCTTGATATGCTGGAGAAGGGAAGGGAGAGTGGGAAGAATAAGGACCCTGGAGTCAGAATGCCAGTTTTGAGTCTAGGCTCTGCCACCTACCAGCAGTGAGACTTTGGGCAAATTGTTCGCCTCTTTAAGTCTTGGTTTCCTCATCTGTGAAATGGGAACGATCAGGTTACCCAGCACACAGGGCTGTTGTGGGGACTAAAGAAGCTGATCTTTGTAAACGTCTTGGCCCCACACCTCGTACAGTGAACCGTTGATAAATGTGAGGCAATGCTACAACGGATGAAAAGAATCAATGTTTGCCTCATTTCCTAGCTGCAAGCAAGCTAGCATCCCCAACTGAAACGTTATAACTCAGCATTTCCAGGGACATTCCAATTTCAAATGCTCTGTCTTATGATCCCTTGGAAAATTCACATTTGTCAGACTGTGCCAACCCCAATTTTTATTTCAGAAAATATGGTCCCTGTCTGGATGCTAATGCTAGTGGCTGGCTATGGAGAGCCTGTCCCTGTGCTAAGCACTGCCCAGGTGGCATTTTAATACCTACAACACCCTCATGCCGGAGGTTCTGTCATGATCCCCATTTTGCAGATGAGGACACCGAGGCTCAAAACGCTCTAATGATTTGCCCAAGGCCATACAGAAAGCAGTGGAGGTGAGATTTGAACCCAGCTCTGCCTGACTCCAAAGCCCACCGTGTGTTTGCTGTTTCTTATGACTGCAGCATTTCCTGAACATGATAGCAGAGGATTGTAGTTGTTCCCAGAATATCAAATAACACTGAAACAGGCGGCCGAACAATTACTCTTTCAGTTCTTTTCTGAATCTTCGGAGCAGGGCCAGGAGAAAGTTGCAGGTGGATGTCAGTAGGTCCTCACCACCCCTCTACCCCTTGGTAAACATCTCTTTTTCACTAAGAGACCCCAGGCCCCGGGTTCAGGGCCTTGGCAGGTAACAGAATCTAGACAGAATTTGTTAACCTTATTCTATTTATAGTTATTTTTATAATTATCTTCTATTTATGGTGTGATCCTAGTCTTCCTGATATGGTACTGATACAAGCTTGCCTTAAAAAATAAATTTATTTGAGTAAAAGGCATAAATAGATTTAAAGAACATAGTAAATAAATAATAATCGTAGGTGGGTATGACAAAAAAAAAAAAAAAAATCATACCGGTGGAACTCAGTGAGTGAGAAACACTGCGTTCTTGGATGACCTTGTCGGAGAGTGGGAAAATAAAACCCAAACCCCAACATCACGTAGGGCCCCAAACTTGGAAGTGTGGAGATTGTTGCCACTGCTGATTTCCAGGTTCTTGGTTACATCATGAGAAAGAATTCAGAGAAGCACTACAGTTATAAGAAAGTCTGAAAAGAGTTTAATAAGGGGAAAGGACACACTCAGAAGCGAGTGCGGGCACGCTTGCTCTGTCCTGGGGTTCCTGGTTTTATGGGCTACCATAGGGGTTTAGGGTCTGCGCTGACTGGCGTATTTGAGCCAACGCGGGGGAGATTCATTGGGTGGTTTGATTTCTAGGGTTTGCTGGTGGTGATTGGCCTCTGCTGCTGTCCACAAGAGCTGCTGGAGTTTGCTGTGCGAGGTGACATGAAAGTGGGTGGGTGGTGGTGGTGGCGCCCCTCCTGCCCCAAGCTGCCTTCTGATAACACAGCTGCTGGGTGTATGTTGCAAGCTGCCCCCTGATAACTTGCTTGTGCAAGTCAGCAGGCTGTTGCCTCAGCATCTCATATTAGGGGGTGTTTGTGTAGTTCATTGGGTTTTCTGGCCCTCCTCCTTCAGTCCCTATTCTATCCTGGCTCAGAGATCAGAAAAAGTCGAGGGCAAAAGTGAGTCGAGGGACAAAGAGAATGCTGGAGGGAAACTTTGGGGAGTCCCACGAAGGGGTGGAGAGGAATGTCGCAGGCACCTTGGAAGTTAGAACCACAGAATAATAAGCTATTGAAATTTTTTAAGATTAAAAAATTTCCCTGGAAAAAAAAGAGATAGGATTTCAAATGGCACTCCTTCAGGAGTTTCAAGAGCGTCCAGCCGGACGTTGGCATGCTGGAGATGTCAGCTCTAAGGCTCAGAGCATGTGAGAAACTTGCAGTCAGAGGCAGAACAGGGACCAAACGTCTAGTCCTAGAAGCAGAGGCCACTTCCTCCAGCTCAGAAGGGCACCAAGGTCCTTCTCGTTCCTGGAGTCCCAGGTTCCTGGAGTCTCCAGACACTGGGGGGCTAAACGGAGTAATCCATGTTGATGTGCTTAGCAGAGTGCCAGGCACAGTGCAGGAACTAAATGTCAGTTATTATTATTTATGCTACTGGTACTTTTGAAAGGGCATGTGAAATAAATATCTTTGAGTCTCATAAAAATGCATTGCCACACACTTACATCCAGCCCCACAAAGCTAGAAATAAAACAGTATCTTTAAAATGCAACCCTGACCTAGTTTAGTCTCTTGATTCCCCTTGCTAATTTCAAGAAGTTTTTGTTGGATTGTTTGTCTGTTTTTTTAGTGGGCATGGTTTATTGAGGCTCCAGATTCTATGCAGAGTCTCAAATATCCTCCTCTGGAAGAGCCCAAGGCATCAGGCAGTTGTTGCTAGTAAAGAACATAAAGTCCCCCAAATCTTATCTGCCATTCATTTTTTTCTAGAACCAGACTGATGAGCTAGAGTGACAGAAAAGCATCCTGATTAAGGCTTTGAATAGACTTGCGCCTCAGGCAAGTCACCTCACTTGTTTGAGTTTCAGTTTCCTTGGCTATAAAATAGCAGTGATAATGGTGCTAAGCTCAGCATATGTTAAATGTTATCATTGATATTATTAAAAGAAGTAAACCATAACAGGTTTAGGATCAGAAGGTAATAAATAAAAGAGGAAAAATCGTGGTTTGAGGGGAGCTCCATCGGTTCTATTCCTCGTTCCCACATCCCAGCTCTGTCACTTGATTGGGTGACCTGTGCAGGTCAACTCTCTGAACCCATAAAGGGGCTCAGAATACCCCAAGTGGGATAACCAAAGGGCAAGCACTAGGTCAGTGATAGACCAAAATAAGCATGTTCCATGCAGCTATGATCCCTTTACAACCAAAGGGCAAGCACTAGGTCAGTGATAGACCAAAATAGGCATGTTCCGTGCAGCTATGATCCCTTTACAGAAAGAATTTTCAACATTCCACAAATATTTATTGAGCTTCAACCATAATTTTTTTTTAAAATTGTGATGCATTCTGATATTTCCTATTTTATTCCATTTGCTCTTTTCCCTGTTATTCTTTCTATTTATTTTAAGTAGAAAAAATATAAATAAAAATATAGAATAAAAATAGAATTTAAAAAGCTGGTAGAAACTGAGCTACTAGTCACTTGTATTCACTGACCGCCTGGACCTCTGCCTTCCAGGCACGTGGCAGGATTGCCTTCGCCCCCTTGTGGTCGAGTAGAGCCATGTGCTGGCACTGGCCAATGAATTGTGAGCAGAAGCCACATGTGTCACCTTTAGGCCAGAGAATTTAATTGCTGGTGCCACATCCTCCCGAGCTGCCACTTTCCCTCTGGCAAGGCGACGGGCAGTGATGGAGATGGTGGCTGCCCCATCAGCCTGGCTCCCTGCGCGACTGCGAGCGGCAGAGCCCGCTGCGGATCTGGACTGGCTGCACTGGTCATGGAGCTTAAACAAGAGATCAGCACGTGCCGTGTGGACCCCCTGAGATGTCAGGGTGGTTTGTCACTGTAGCACAGTCCACACTAACCCAACTGATGCATTACTGCACTCGATTTAGTTCACGAGCCTCTGAAGCTACGCTAGCCAATAGAAATATCATGGAAGCCACACACGCATACGTTTGCTAGTAGCCACATTTTAAAAAATGAAAAGAGACAAGGGAAATTAATTTTAATAAGAGATTTCATTTAACCCCACACACTCCAAATATTACCATTTCAACATGTAATCATTATTTTGTAAACTCTTCCTGAGATATATTACATTGTTTTTACGTATCACGTCCTCATAGGCTCTGGCATGTATTTTACGCTTACAGTTCACCTCAGTTCAGACCGACCACATTTCAAGTACATCACAAGACCCAGGAGCTGGAATGGCTAGTGACCCTCTGTTTGAAACACATGTTTCTAAGGCACCCTGAATAAATCCATCTTTATCCTTATCAAAAGGATCTTTAGAAAAGCAGTGTCTCATGAAACTGGCTGTGGCTAGATTTCATATCCTTGTTTCCTTATTGAGTCCACAGTGGGGCAAGTTTTCCTTCCAGAGTTCAACTGGCTGCCATTGCCTCCCTTTAGCTTGTCCATCCCTCCTCCCTGCCCCAAAGACAAAAGAAACCAGGCCTTTCCAGAGGCACACGTTGAAAGGAAAAGAAACGCCCGGCTATTTAAAACGTTTTCAGCATCCACGATACTCTAGGAGCAGAGATTCTCTAGTCTCCGGAGATGGCGGTGGAATACGTAGGGCACTTTCTCCAGAGAAGGCGGAGAGGAGCGGAGCTGTAGGCTGCTAGATTAGGAGGACTTGGGGGAGGGAGATGAGACTGAGGCATTAGAGCTTGAGCTCATTCCTTGGGGCAGATAATTCCCTTTGACTTTGGATGTTGGCTTGGGTCCAGGATCGGGTAAATGTTAATTACTTGTAAATGAATTTGTCATTATATGTGCATGTGTTGTTGCTGTTTAAATGGGATTATATTGCACCTACTGTTTATGAAAGCTGCTTCTTCAATTTACCAATATGTCAGGAGTGTTTTTCCACGAAATTAAATATTCTTCTACCTCATCTGAACAGTATTTGTTTGAATGGATAAATCACAAGTTATTTATCCAATCACCTATTGTTGGACATTAAGGTCATTTCCAGTTGTTAATTACATTTGACAAACAATTTATCACCCTCCTGATACCTCAGCTAGGACAGAATGTGCAGTCAGGGGATTAATTCAGATGGAGGAAAGGCCAAAGTCTCGTGATACACCCCAAGGCAACCTCCAGGCAAGCTGGCGTTTTACCCCATGAGACGCCAACCCTTGCGGAGGTGAGGAGGGCACAGCTTTCTCTGAGAACTGCAAGGAGAGCTGTGTTAGGTGATGAAGAGTGCTGGAGACGTCGGTGGTACCAGGTCCTGCCACTTACTAGCTCTGTAGACCTCCTCCCTGCACCTCAGTTTCCTTCTTTGGAAAATGAGGATAATAATACCAACCCCTTGGGGAGTTGTTGTGAAGTTGTTGTGAAGATTAAATTAGACTGTGAATTCCTGTTAAACAGACTGAGCTCTGCTCCTCCTGAAGCGCCACTAACATGAAGGCAAAGGCTTTTTTTGTTTTTTTTTTAAGGATAATTGGCACAGAAGAGGAGACAATGTTAACGAAAGTTGGAAAGCAGAAAAGCAGATCGATGTGTAGAAACTGATTTAGTGGAGCCCCAAACCCTGACTCCTAAACTGCCCGTGGAGAAAGCTGGAAGTAACCCAATTTCTGAGTCCCCCAAAGGCTCAGGCCTAGGTACCAGCGATTCCCTAAGAGGCCAAGGTGAAGCAGGAGAGGGGTTCCCGCCTCTGCTCGCCTTATCCAGTTACTGCGTCCAGGTGGAGGGCGTGGATCTGGACCTGAAGGGCAGGTGTGAGCGAGGCTGCCCCTCCGTGGGCACGTGCAGCCTCCTCTGACAGGAACTTTGAGGGGACCCAGGTTTTCTGGGTGGAGGAGGGTGGAGGGCCTGGAAACGCAGCTGAAGCAGGTCTCTCCCGGGAGGCAGGATCCTGCAGGACCCGGAGGAAGGGCCACGGCAAGTTAGAAACAACAAGCAAAGGGGGTTGGGTGGGGACACCTGATGGGCTGTCTCACCAGGGCATTTGCCCCACTTGAAGATGGGCAGTCTGAGGGCCGAGAGGACCAGGACCTCACCCAAATCCACACTCTGTGGTGTGCCTGCCTCCCCAGCCCCCACGTTCTCTATGTCTCCTTTTCTCCACCCAGGCAGACAGAGGCCTCCTCCAGACCCCTGTGCCGGGTTCTTTCTCTTTAGCCCTTGCTTGTAAGCATAGGAACTGTCCTGCCAGCAAGTAACCAGACCCAGGAGTCCCAGTGTGGGAAACTCCTGCTCTCAATCAGCTGACACATACGGTGCTAGCTGATATGGCTTCAGCCCTTCCAGAGACAAGTGTGCTTCCCCAGTCGTCTGGGAAAAGAAAGAAAGAAAGGAAGGGAGGAAGGGAAGGAGGAAGGGAGGGAGGGAGGGAGGGAGGAAGGGAGGGAGGGAGGGAGGAAGGCAAAAAGAAAAGAAAGGAAAGGAAAAGAAAGGAAAGGAAGAGGAGAGAAGAGAAGAGAAGAGAAGAGAAGAGAAGAGAAGAGAAGAGAAGGGAAAAGGAAAAGAAAAGAAAAGAAAAGAAAAGAAAAGAAAAGAAAAGAAAAGAAAAGAAAAGAAAAGAAAAGAAAAGCTTCCAAAGCTCAATGGACTGTATAATGGTGGAACCCAAGGCAGTGGCCCCTCAGCCTGACAAGGACGCCTGCTCAAACCTCACTCAAGATGGCCAAGCTTCCCGTGAACAGGGATTGTCAACCGTGCTAAAGGGAAAATAGGGGAAGCAGGTGTTCCTGGCTCTGCTTGCCTACCTAAAGGCAGAAAGGGAAAGAACTTCCACGGGACAAAAGCCAAGTCATTTCAGCACTGTGTATCCTGTCCCTAAGGTCACCAGATTTAGCAAATAAAAATCCGGGAAACCCAGTGAAGTTTGAATTTTAAATAAACAATCAGTAATTTCCACTATCCCGTGATGCAACATTTGGGACATACATATACTAACAAAGTATTTTTTATTTGTCTGAAATTCACATTTAGCTGGGCTGCCTGGAGTTTTCCTGGCCACCCTACCTGCCCCGGCACAGGGTCTGGCGCAGACAAGGTACTTGTCGAAGGAGGGATTTGTTTGAGCTTTGAACTGAATGTGACGTCAAAGTTGTACATTTCACTAGGTCAGAGTGTACCTTCTAGTTCCTGAAAGTGAGTTTTAATTACCAGAGAGAAACTGTTATTTTGACCAAAAGGGTCCAGAAAGTCATGGATCTGCCTGAATTATCATCAAGAGGCAAGGAAACCTGCCCTTGACAGAGATGGTGAACAGGTGGAGGAGAACAACAAGGCCAATTCCTTCTGGTACCCCATCAAGTCCAGCCCATTCAAGTAAATCATTAAAAAAATATTTATTGAGTGCCTACTCTGTGCCAGGCATTGTTCAATAAACCAATGGCATTACTATTGTCGTTTTTCTTATTATCTGCATTTGATTGAAGAGAAACACTGAGGTCCAGAGAGATTAGTGACTTGCCCAAGGAAACCCAGCAGGTAGGTGGTTGCCACCCAAATGTACCTGATACTTGAGCCCTTGCTTTTTCCCCTATGTGAGTCTATAGAAGCATGAGGCATTCTGGGTAATGGAGGCATCAAGAGTAGAAGGAATTAGGCAGGTAGAGCCCACACAGAGAGCCTGCAGCCCCCACCCCTGCTCCCACCCAGTGTTGTCATTTTATCTCCTAAATATCTCAGGCCTATCTACTTTGCTCTCTCTTAACTACAGCCTCCTAGCCCAGGCTACCTTCAGCACTTGTCTCAACAACAGAAATAATCTCCAGGCTGCTCCCTCTCTCGGGCTCCCTCCATTCTGTTCTCCATATGGCAATCGGAATGATGCATAGGAAAGGTAAATGCAATCGTGTCACCTTCCTACTTAAAACCCTTCCATGGCTCTCCACTGCCTTTTGGATAACAACAAAACTCTTAACCATGGCCTACCTAGTTTGCCCCTGCTGACTTCTTCGGCTTCATCTCAATTCCTTCTGCCTGTATCAGTCAGTGTTTTGGTTATTTGTTGCTGTGTAACAAATCACCCCAAAAATTAGTCCCTTAAACAGCTATTTATTATCTCTCATGATCTCAGGGGTTGACTGGGCTCAGCTGAGTGGTTCTTCTGTTCCATGTGTTACTGGCTGGGGCTGCAGCCATCTGAGGTCTTGATTGGGGTGGGCTTCCAGGATGGCTCACTCACATGTCTGGTGTTTGATGCTGGCTGCAGCCTGGGAGTTCAACTGAGGATGCAACTGCCCACATATGACCACATCATGTAACTTGTGCTTCTCAGAGCATGGAAGCTGGATTCTGAGATAGTATGTCTTAGGAGTGAGCATTCCAAAAGGCAAAAAGCAGAAGCTTCCAGCTTTTACAGGCTAAGCCTGTAACTGGTAGAGCATCACTTCTGCCACTTTGTTTTGGTTAAGAAGTCACAGGGCTGGCCCAGATTGAAGGGGAGAGGAAAGAAGCTTCATTTCTCACAGGGAGAATGACTTGTGGCCCTCTTTAATCCACCACTTTCAATCTCAGTTTCAGGTCACAAAAAATGACTCCAGCTCATTTGAGAAGAAAGGAATTTAATATAGTAGGGGGAAAGGTGCTTAGGTGTGAGGGCTGTGGAAGCTGGCTCAAGGCTGAGCTTCCAGGAATGATCCCCAGAATAACACAGCAGAACTGGCTTGCCAAAAGAGCCACAGCCTCTGCCATGGTCAAGTAGCTGGAGAACCAGGATGTCAGTGCCACACCGTCACTACCGCTGGCTCCAGGAACATGCCATTGTGGCATGATTCATGACAGCAGAACAGGTGCCCCAAGCCCTTCCCCTACAATCACAAAACAAGGGTCTGGACTCTGAGCCCTCTGCTACAGCTGCTGCAGAAAAACAAATTTCCCCATGACTCTGCTTGCCCCACACCTGGCCTCTGTCTCAAAATGTTACCATCCATGGTACACGGATGGATAGAACCCAAATCACACCTGGATCTCTGGCTTCAAAGAGGTCTAGCTGCTTAATGTCTGTAGTGCAGCAAAGCACACTACAAAGGGGTTGGAAGGACACTGAGCAAGCCAAGCTACAGTGACTCCACAATGGTGGACCTCCTTTCTGTCACAATTGCTCTGCTTTCTCTTGCTACAGGGACTTTGTCCATGCTGTTCCCTTTGCTGCGATGCTCTTCCCTCTCTTCTTCTTCCTGTCTTGCTTCAGATCTCAGTGCATGTCACTCCCTCAGGGACATCTTCTCTGATCTTCCTATTAGTTATAGCTCCACTTTATAAATGAGAAAACCGAGGCCCAGAGAGGTTAAATAACTTGCCAAAGATCACACAACCAATAGGTGGTGCAGCTGGGATTTGAACCCAGGCATCCTAGCTCCAGTGCTTGCTCTTAACAGCCACATTATGTTATGTAACACTCACATTAAAAGTGAGTTCATATAATTTCTAGATTGAATACATGTTGCTAGAATAAAAATTTAAAAAGAAATTTAAATTTTTGTGAGATTGTACAGTGCGGTGAGCCACAATGTAAGTTATGGACTATAGTATTAGCATAGAATAATTATAACTACATTGTTTCATCACTTGAAACAAAGATCACACTAATACAAAGCATTAATAAGAGGAACACTGTGTGTGAGGGGCATATATGGGAACGCTGTATTTTCTGCATGATTTTTCTGTAAACCTACAACTTCTCTATTACAAAATAATAAGTGAGCTCATCTGTGTTAAAAAGCCAGGAGCAGGCCATAGAGCTGTCCTGCAAATAAACAGAGGTGACATTTCAGCAAATGTTGGTGAGCCCAGAAAACTCTGGGAAGGGGCAGGAGATGGAGGTGGGAGGTCTCAGGACAAGGTGGGATGCTGTGGAGCTGGGCCTTGCCTCAGATGGAGTTTTGGGAGTTTAAGTTTCAAATACAGCTGAACTAGAAGAGCCCACAGTGCTCTGAAACTTCCGCCCTCCACTCAGGCGACGGAGAGCAATTTGCACTGTGTATCCGGGGAGTATCTTGTGCCTCTCCCAAGTGGGTTTATCAATTTCGGCAGCAAAAACCACAATCGCAGTGAACAAAGTGTGCTCAGTTCTCATAACTTTAACAGGCAGAATTTTGTAGGGCAAAGAGACAGCTCTTAAGGAGAGGGAGTCATCCTAAAGGAGGAACTTGGGGTATAATTTTTGCTCCCTGCCTGCCTCCCCTCAGCAGCCAGGTCCCTGGGAAGGGAGTACAGGAATCCAGAAGACCACATCTGCTTTTTTTTTTTTTTAAGAAATGTC
>JAQZBX010028899.1:0-27584 GCA_029593785.1 Cabassous unicinctus
CCTATCTAGGATCTAGTAAGGTACCTTAAACTATAGGGAATATCACTATACCACTATTTGTTGAATTACAGTTTATATGCTCTTTTGACTATAAGGTAGATCCACCAAAATTTTAGAAAAAATTCTATGGGAGTTATAGATGGAAACAAAATGTAGAAATAACTCTCTCTCTTTTTAAAAAAAAAAAAAAAAAAAACTCTCTGGATTTTAAAGTCTTTAGTATTTTCAAAGCCTGGTCTTTGTTGATGGTTTCTGATGTTTCATCTTGTTCCTTTAGGTCCATTATTTCCTGTTTCTTTGTCTTGCAATTGTTTGTTGCACACTTACATTTTAATATTTTAATGTGTTAATTCTGGAGTTTAGTCCCTGAGCTGTTCTTAGGTTTGTATCCAGCTAGTGATAATGACAGAGATTTCCTTGAGTGTCAGGAGCTAACAAAAACAAACCAACCTACCCCCAAAAAACCCTTTCACCGTGTTTACAGATTGGTTCTGTATTGGCTGGTGCTCCTTCAGAGCTTAGCCCTCCTACCAGAAGATCAGCCAGAGGCAAAAGTGCAGGGTCTTCTGCCTTTTCTGAGCATATATCCTATCCTAGACATGTACTTGACCTTAAGAAAAATGCCCCCTATTTTCTTCTGTCTTTGAAATAGAGTTCTTCCCCTCACCTCATCTTAAAGTCAGTAAACCTTGCCCCAGTCACTTTGATTTGATTGTTTCTTATACTGATTTAGCTATCCACAAACTGCTTCTGTGGGCAGGCTGAGCTCTGGGGAAGAGAACCAGACAGAATATCCTGGTTTAGTCCCTCAGGCTGCCACTAGATAGACTGGCATAGACATACATGCACCTATGGGCATAGGGGTTACTCTCCCTCCAGAATGGGGCCAGGGATCCATACTGAGAGCAGAGGCTAGCTCCACATTGATCAGTGGAAGAAGTTGAAGGAGGGGCCAGCAAGGGCCCAGGAGCTTTTCCTACCATTTTTAAATTGCCTTTTTCTTGATTCAGTGCTTACCCAGTCACTGTAGTCCTTTAACTGTTTTCTGGAGCTCTGAGGAGCTGACTTTGCCAGATTTTGCTAGTTGTTCAGATTCTGTGGAGAAACAGAACCTTGGAATGTCTCACACTGCCATCTTCGTTGTCTGGAAGTCCCTGCTCTTATTTTAAAGCCTGTATGACTTCTTTGGAATTGGGACTGCATAAGGACATTTCCAGCTTCATTCTTCCATAATTTACTAAAAGCTTATTTTAATGGTGATAAAATACAGATTTGAGAAAGCTGGGTCAGCAGAAAATGGCAAATTTTCACTATGCACAGGGACAGAATTACTAGGCTAAGATAATCTGTTGGCTTTAGTATAGTAAGCTGTTATGTCAGGAGAACCCAGCAAAATGATGATGGTCTCATGAGCATCATCATTTTGTACAGAAGTATATGATACTCATGGTTAGAGCACCCTGCTTTTCTTCTGCCACATCTTATTGAAGAAATAAATGAGTCTGAAGAAAGTCACCAGGGTTTAGTTGGTTGTTTTGTGAAGATGGTCTAATAAGATTATGGCCTGTGTATCTGGAAACATGATAGTTAAGTGGAGGTATGGGTGAGCCCATCTCTCTGGACAGGTTCTTAGATATTCACTTGATGTTGAAACATGAAAATTAGGGAGCACCTCTAGAGTTTTAAAGAGATAAATAAAGGACAATTGAAGTATTCCTTTAAAGGTTTCAAGTATTCTTTTAAAGGTTTAAAATACTGTTACTTCTCTCCAAGGGGCTCACATACTGCTTCTTGGTTCAATATATTCCATATTAGATTGTGTAAATCTGCATTGTGTCAGATTTTGTGTTACTCTACATAAACATTATTATATTGGTATATTGTTTTAAATCATTATAATTTTGTGTAATACTTTGCATTGACATGTTTAAGGCTTAATATACCCATGTATAGTCCTTTATAAAAAAATCTTCCAAACCAGAAAATTAATAAAAACTGCTGTTGGAGACAGCATAGCAGTCCCTTGGTACTTAACTTTCGTGTTGAAATTATGAGTGATTTAAGCAGTAATTGGAATTAAAACTGGAACATTGGTCCTCTTCTGTCATTAGGACCCTTATGTATCTATTTCCTATATTGTTTGTAGTAAATGGACCTTTACTATGGTCTGTTTTAGTTTGCCACAGGACTACCAGTGCAAAGTACCAGAAATGTATTGGCTTTTATAAGGGTGATATATTTGGTGTAAAAGCTTACAGTTCTGAGGCCGTGAAATGTCCAAATAAGACATCAGCAGAGATGCTTTCTCACCAAAGTCAGCTGCCACGTGGTGAAGCAAGATGGCCATTGATCTGCCGAGGTCTCTGCCTTCCCTTCCAGAATCTGCCATCTCCTGGAGCTCAGCTGAGGGCAACCAGGCATAGGGCTTGTCTTTTACAGGTTCTCTTCTATCAGTCTCAGCTGCTCTGCTTTCTTCCCAAGTTCAGCTGCAAGCTATCAGGCATATGGCTCATCTATGCCTGGGCCTCAGCTCTTTGAGCCTCTCTGGGCCTTCTCTCCTTGCAGCTCAGCTGTGGGAAAAACAAATCCTTTCATTGCAGGATCAAATATGGTGGCTTCCTTTATCTGTATGTGTCTTTCTGTGTATTTATATCAGCTCTAGTAAGAGGGTGGAGGCTAAACATGAGTCACATCTCACTGACAGTCCAATCAAATGGGTCTCACACCCACAAGAACAGATTAGTTGAGAAACAAAATCTTTATCTTTTTGAGATTCACCAAATTCAAACTGCCACAAGGTCCTACCTCCTGGATTTATGATGTCATTAAAGGAGATAAGGAAAAAAGTATAGAAAAGTGATTATATGTATATTGCTTTGTGTTCCTGTCAGGTTAAGGATACATATACAGTGTAGCAATTAAATTTAGGATCTTCTGAATCATCTACCTAGAATTTCAGAACCTCATTATATCAGCATTACAGGTTCATGATTACAGATTACATTTCTTTTTTAGCTTTTTATTTGAAATAATTTCAAACTTACAGGACAGTTGTAAAAATAATATAAAATCCATCCAGAGAATTCGCAACACACACCCCACCCAGATCCCAGATCCACACACTATTAACATTTTCCACATTTGCCACATCATTCTATCCATTTAGTCATCCAGCCATCTTCTAAATATTTGAGAGTAGGTAGCATACATCATGCTCTTTACCACTTAATACTCCCACGTATATTTCCTAAGAACAAGGATATTCACTTATGTGACCACATTAAGTACAAATTATCAAGTTAAGGAAATTTAACATTGACATTAAGCATGCAGTCTATATTCCAAATTTTCCAATCATCCCAACAATGTCCTTTTAGACATTTTCTTCTCCATTATTAGATCCAGTGCAGGATCTGTAGTGCATTTAATTGGCATGGTCTCTTTAGCCTGTGCCTTTTTTAAAATTTTCTGATCGTGGTAACATATGTACAACATAAAATTTCCCATCTCAAACATTCCTAAGCATACAATTCAGTGGCATTAATCATATTTACAATGTTGTGCTACCATCACCACAATCCATTATTGAAACTTTTTCTTTCACCCCAAACAGAGACCCTGCACCCGTTTAACTCCCCATTCTTCTTCTCATCTGCCTCTGGTAACCTGTGCTTTCTGTCTCTCTGAATTTTCATATTCTGTTATTTCATATAAGTGCAGTCATGCAATATCTGTCCTTTTGTGTATGCCTTATTTTATTCAACATATTCAGCATGATGTCTTTAAGATTCATCCATGTTGTTGCATGTATCAGAACTTCATTCCTTTTTAAGCCTGAGTAATATTCCATTATATTTATATGCCATATGTTGTTTATCCATTTATCTGTTGATGGGCACTTGGGTTACCTCCACATTTTGGCTATTAATAATGCTGCTGTTAGCATTGGTGTACAAATAACTGTTCAATTCCCTGCTATTAATTTTTTGGATTGTAATGGGAAGTTCTCATATGGTAGTTTTTTGTTTAACTTTTTGAGAAACCACCAAGCTGCTTTCTACAGCAGCTGCACCATTTTACATTCCCACCAACAATGCAGAAGGGTTCCTATTTTTCCCCATCTTCACCTGCATTAGTTATTTTCCATTTAAAAAGTAATAGCCATTCTTGTGGGTGTGAGGTGGTACCTCATTGTGGTTTTGATTTGCATTTTCCCTAGTGGCTAATGTTGTTGAGCATCTTTTCTTGTGCTTTTTGGCCATTTGTGTATCTTTTTTGGAGAAATATCTATTCAAGTCCTTTGCCCATTTTCTTATTGAATTGCTTGTCTTTTTGTTGTTGAGTTGTGGGAGTTCTTTATATAATTTTGGATATTAAACCCTTACTTGATACATGGTTTCCAAATATTTTTTCCCCACTCTGTAGGTCATCTTTCAGCTTTTTTGGTAATCACCATTCCACAAAACTGTTAAATTTTGATGAAGTCTAATTTATCTTATTT
The DNA here is from genome assembly GCA_029593785.1 of Cabassous unicinctus. Taxonomy (NCBI): domain Eukaryota; kingdom Metazoa; phylum Chordata; class Mammalia; order Cingulata; family Chlamyphoridae; genus Cabassous; species Cabassous unicinctus. The sequence goes on from JAQZBX010028899.1 coordinate 4,502, forward strand.
TTCTTTCATGGCTGACAAATATAGGTTCACAACTGGTGATAAACAGTATGAATATATATAAATTGGCTAACAAAGCACTGTAGCAACTACTTATAAAAATTTTTATTATGGCCTATTCTCTTTAACCCTGCCATTAAAAATTTATTCAAGCTTTATGATAATTTTCCAGGAGATTTTAGAGGAAAACACCTATATATCCATTACCCTAATGTACCAGTTTTTGTTATTATGAGTTCTTGCCCAGCCTTTGTCAATATGTAATTATAGTGGGTTTGCTTGGATTTAATTAATCATTTTCTATTGATTGGACATAAAAATTTTTATGTTTTTATATCTAGTTTTTATGTATAATAATATAATCAGCATTTCAATTCTGCAGTTCTGTCTTTAGTGGGAAATTGTTTCCATAAGATAAATCCCTAAAAATAGAGTTAGGAGATCAAAGGATGTTTGACTTTTGGTATTTTTCATGAATTTATTTTCAAATTTACTATATTCTGGAAATGTAGAACTTTAAGAAGACTTATGACCATGGGACTTTTTCAGAACCTTTCTAAGGATATGTGTTGTCCTGTTACCTTTTTAAATTTACTTTTAGTAAGTACAGGCATTAAGGATGAGAATCTTGATTAGATATTTTTGCTTTTCTTACATTGCTGGTTTGTCAGTCTACTGCTTTCATTTGAATGATGAAGTTATTCAAAGCATTCATGACTTGTTTACATGTTTGAACTTACCTGCATTTGCACTGAAATTTTCATTCTTTGATTACTAATCATTAGCTGCTTCTAAATATCTAAAGATTTTACCACACTCTTTAGTAACGCTTTGCAGAGTTTGATCTAAATCCTTGAAGTAAATCTTTCCACTTCGGTTCAATTCTCGCATGTTACTTTAAAAAAAGTTTTATAGATCATGCATTGGTAAAATTCTTCTTCCTTCTATGTCAGTTTTAAAGAGTTTTAAAGAAGTTGTATTAGTCAGCCAAAGGGGTGCTGATGCAAAATACCAGAAATCTGTTGGCCTTTATAAAGAGTATTTATTTGGGGTAGAAGCTTACAGTTACCAGGCCATAAAGCATAAGTTACTTCCCTCACAAAGTATATTGCCACGTGTTGGGGCAAGATGGCTGCCGACGTCTGCCAAGAGTTCAGGCTTCTTGGGTTCCTCTCTTCCTCGGGGCTCGTTTCTCTCCGGGCTCAGCTGCAGTGCTCTTTCCACAAGGCCAGCTGTAGACTGTCAGGCAAACAGCTCTCTCGCTCTCTCTCTCTCCCCCCAGGGCTTCTGCAGTGTCTAAGGAACTGTCTCTATTCCTCTGTGTTCTTCTGTGTGTTCACTTCCTGGGCTCCAGCTCAAAACTCTGTATCAAAACTCCAACTTATTCCTCTGCTCTGCCGTGTAGTTTTATCTGTGAGTCCCCACCCCCTTGGTGGGTGGGGACTCAACATCCTACTGACATGGTCCAATCAAAGCGCTGATCATAATTTAATCATGCCCAGGTACAGACCAGTTTACAAACATAATCCAATATCTATTTTTGGAATTCATAAACAATATCAACCTGCTACAGAAGTCAATATTGTAAATTGGTGATTACAGGCAGTTTGGCAGTATATATCAATTTTATGTGCATATATCCTTTTGTTCAGCATTTCTACTTCTAGGAATCCATGTTGTAGAAATATTACCATGTATGGGGATTTGGAAGATGTAAAACTGCAATGATATTTTTAATAGTGAAAAATAGAAAAAATTGAAATAGTCACCATAGGGAAATTTTAATAAGTTATGGTACATTCACATAATAAACAACTATTTCCAAGAATAAGGTAGATTGGTATTGACATTGAAAGATGGAATCAGCAAATTTTGAATACATATAGTATATTCTCATTAAAACCTAAAGAAGGATACACAGCAATCTTAACAGTGGGTATGTCCGGGAGTTGGATGGAGACATGGTCTTTAGCTTTTTTGTGTACTTCTGTATTTGAATTTTATACAATGAGCATGTATTACTCTTTTTTTAATTGCGTGAGTACATAGTTATTTTAATTAATCACTTTAGATCCAAGCAGATTTTGACCTACTTCTAGCACATTTTCAATATGCTTTAAATAGCTTCTGCTCTCAATCAGAAAACGTTTTGGTTTTAACAGAGGGGCAGTGCTCTTATAAATGGATGAATCCCTCAAATGGATGAACATGTTGGCACAGAAGTGCACACACTTTCACACATAAATTTTCCCTGTGGATCTCACTTATTCATTTATTGACCTTTTCATAATTCCATAAATTTTTGTTGGACTTTTACATGGAAAAACAAAAAAATGAGTAAGACATTCCCTGCCTTCAAGGAGTTCTATCGAATGGGAGACACAGACATGTAAGGGATTATATTAAAACAGAGCATCTATTTTTTTTTTTTTTAATTTATTCCCCGCCCTTGCCACTTGAGCTCGCTGTCTGCTCTCTGTGTCTGTTCGCCATGTGTTCTTCTGTGTCTGCTTGTCTCCCTTTGTTGCGTCATCTTGCTGTGCCATCTGCGGGCATGGGCTGTCAGCTTTCCATGGGCATGGGCCATCAACTCTCCATGGGCACCAGCTTGCCTTCACTAGGAGGCCCTAGGAATTGAACCCAGGGCCTCCCATATGGTAGACGGGAGCCCAATCGATTGAGCCACATCTGCTTCCCAAAGCATGTATTAATTTTGAAATTAAGAAACATATTTCTTTTAAAGGAATGAAGAAGTGAATTATTAATATAACAGCACGGACATTTGGCGAGTAGATCCAAACAGGTTTTTTATTGGTTTACAGACTATTAGAACATTTTGGGGGCTCTTTTCTTTTGTAATCCCCTTTTGAGCCATTTAATAACCTAAGTTTGTGCAGTTGAAGTGAGACTTTGTGCAGGGGGCTGGATGGAGGTAGAGTGTGGGAGGAAAGTATATCAAGAAGCAGTTTACTATAGAAATTGTATTTTGTGCTGCTAGTGGTCTTATGTATGGTAGAGTGTAACTGCATTAAGAAATCGTAAATCATGAATAATGCAAATAGTCCTAAATTCTAAGTGACATTTTTGAATACGTGGTAGAATAAGGATTATCATGAAAAAATATCAAGTAGTGGACATACTAAGAGTAATGGCATAGAAAGAAGTCATGTTGTATACGTGCAAGTGAGAGATTAATTTCAGTGTGAACTGGTCTCAGAAGTAGGCTCACTACTATATTGATCAACAGGAATTAGCCAGAATAGAGCTCAGGAAAGTTGGTATGAGTAAAGAAGTTGGGAAAGTACGGTATATAAAATGCTAGGTCAGACATTTTACAAGTTACCACAGTGGAAAAGTTGTTACTCTCAGTTGTATCAGTAGTTGGTCAGGTTATTTCACTTAATCCTTTCTAGGTTATAACTGCTGATCTCACTCTGCCACTGGCTGCTGCTGCTTATGTTTTTTCATGTACAAGCATTGGTTTATTGTGAAGTTTCCTGTACTCTAAATTGCTGACGTATCTAGGACTCTGATATATACTTGTCTCCTACTTGGCATAGTAGCACATACATAAAGTTTTGAACATTGAAATGCATAATACTTCACATTCAAGTTGGAGAGCATTGTGTGTTCCATTTATCCTGTTTAAATTATTTCCACCACTTTTCTCCACCCCTATCCAGTGTGTCTAGTGCCACTGGATATATCAAATAACACTTGATCTCTATTAATTTTTTATGATAGGGAAACACTGTATTTGAACTTGATGTGGGACATTTATTTGACTTAAATAAAAGTTCTATTACCCAGAATCTAGATCAGATATAATCCCATCCATTGGTGTTCATGTACTATAAAAATACATTGTATTTCATATAGCTAATATTTTAGTAAAAATACTTATAATTTTTTATTAAAAGAAAAAAATAAATGGAATTCTCTTTGATGCAACTTTTCCCCCCCCACAGACCAGAATCTGTAGAAGCTAGTCCTGTGGTAGTTGAGAAATCCAACAGTTATCCCCACCAGTTATATACCAGCAGCTCGCATCATTCACACAGTTACATTGGTTTGCCCTATGCGGTAAGTGTCAAACATTTCTTTGGAAGGGTTTTATTTTTAAAATCTAGAGGTTGAGAGTAGATGTGTATGGTATTATGCTTAAAACTGTGTATTTTAAAAAGCACAGTTGTTTCATACTCTAAACAAGTAAATCATTTCTAATTTAATCTTTCATTAATTTAACCCATATTCTTCTTATTAAAGGGATTAAAATTCTTTACTACGTAGAAGTTTATTATTATCATTTTGCATTTTATGCTGTTGATGGTTTGATGTTAGAATTCTTTACCTTCTTAACTCTATAAGAAGACTTGGTAGATTTGTGGGGTTTTTTTGTTGTTGTTTTTTTATTGTGGGTAAAAATCAAATTTTTCACAATACATGTAGATTTGTATTGTACTATCTGTTATTAATTCTAAATTGTATAGTTGCCATTTATTGGGTGCTTATAATTTGCCAGGCTCTGTGCTAAGCATTTTTACATAAATTATCTCATTTAATTGTTAAAAAACAACCTCATGAGATAGGTACGTTATCATCCCATTTTCATAGCTTAGAAAATGAAATCTTAGTTAACTTGTTCCATGTTGCATAGCTAGTAAGAGGCAGAGCTTAGATTCAAATACAGGTATCTTTGAATACAGAATTGGACACATCTGTGATAAAATGGAAGTACAATTATGACAGGTTACTATGAGAGATTTTTCCTACCAGAATAAAAATTGCCATATTTTTAAAAATCCCATATTTTATGTAAGAAAGTACTTTACTTTATAGTGAATAGTATCCTTTGTTGTTATTGTTGTCCTTAACCTCTACATTCCTCAGGTTTTTAAATCTCAAGTCTCACATTTTGTACCAGTTTTCATCTTGAAGATGGAAGTTTGTGATCATAGGACTTTGAAGATGTCATCTCTTTTTGGGCAGGGGGTTGGATTTGGGGTATAAGGATGATCAAGGTTGTAGGTAGACCTTCACTTACTACTGTGGTTTAATACCTGGTTCCACCAAATCATTATTTTTAAAGGTATTAAGAAATGGACCAATTTCATGTCTCAGTATCAAATTAAGGGTTGAATTTTATTGAAGTTGCTCAGTTCATATTGTTGTTCAAATTAAATAATATTTTGCTGTATTTATGTTCAATTATCCAGGACCATAATTATGGTGCTCGTCCTCCTCCAACACCTCCGGCTTCCCCTCCTCCATCAGTTATTATTAGCAAAAATGAAGTAGGCATATTTACCACTCCTAATTTTGATGAAACTTCCAGTGCTACTACAATCAGCACATCTGAGGATGGAAGTTATGGTACTGATGTAACCAGGTGCATTTGTGGTTTTACACATGATGATGGATACATGATCTGTTGTGACAAATGCAGGTAAAATATTTCACACCATTAGTTCATTTTTCTTGGATGCTGCTAACTTTTGATTGCTAATGTTGGGAAAGATAATTAAAAACTTTCAAAAAAATTAATACATTTTTTTAAGTGGGACATCTGTTACTTCTGATGCAGTCTAATTTGCTCCTAAAAAAAAAAAAAAAAGCCCTATGGGGATAAAAGCTATCTTAGAGCTTACTAGAAATTTCTTTTGTTAATTGAGTAATAGGAAATCAGTTCTGAACTTTATTCATGCAGGATCACACCTCTCTTTCCACTCAGTTCAGTAGCAATACAAGTATATGTAATAGTAGACAAGATAAAAATGAGAGGGGAATTGGGTCCTGTGTATTTACTTGAGGAATTATTTGTGCTGTATAGTCAACTGTGATTTTCCAATTTGGGGGAATTATACATTTTGATTGATGTTTGTTTGACCTGACTCTCTCACCTCCTTTTGACTTGAACCTTGCAGCACTCTGGAGTCTCCTTGAACCAGAACCACAGTCTCCCCTCCCCCAACCCTGGTTCAACCACCAAGAAAGGCTTCTTCCCCTAGAGAAGGTGTGGTTGGGACAGAAAGTGGGGTTTTGCTTTCTTTTTTTCTTTCTTTCTTTCTTTTTTCTTTTTTTGGTGGGAGGGATTTGGGGAGGATGGAAAGGGTAGGATTTCAGCCTGAAAGTTATTGAGTCCATGCCCTGCATGGGGTGGGGAGCAGAGATTATCTAAGCTGTGCATTATAGAGTATAAGAAAGTTTGGAAGTTTTACAGAATTTCCTGGGTTTGGTCCTTACGGCATAGCTTCATTATTTGATTTGAAGTGGTATGGCATATACCATACTTAATGTGAATATTAAACTGCATCTTAAAGCCAAATATAAGTTACTTTGCATTATTTGTAATATTATTCCTGTCTATTGGAGATTAGGAGTGGATATTCTTGATATAAACATGCAGGTAGGATTATATTTCAAAAAGTTGATTTTGCCTTTGCCCCCAAAAAAGGGGGGTAAGGGAATTAGTGTTAAATGGAATGTGAAATTTGATTTTCTTTTTATAGAAAGTTATAATATTAATACTTTGAGTTTATTTTAATAATAAAAATATGGCAGCTTTTCAGATTTAAAAATCAATTCTTATTACCTGTGACACATGTCATTATTATGAGTAATAGCCTGAGTAAATTTATTTAAGGTAAATTTAAAAACTAAAAAAATAACTTCAGTGACACCTCGCTTTCCTCATTTTTTAATTAGCTACTAATTAGAAAAATGTCAATTCATATTGTAACTAATCTTGTTTAAAATAGCTTTCTCTGATCTGATCTTATCTAGTATTATAAATTACAAACCATTTGGCAATATTTTTATTGTAATGCATAATCTAAAGTGTTTTCTTTTGCTTTAATTTTAGTAGCCTAAATATAATATAGAATTATCTCTATTAGATAACAGTGAAATAGTCCTTAGGATTTTATAACCAGTTGCAAATTCTTGAAGAACCAGTTAACAGTTTGTGGATTATTCATGGTATTTGCTTCTTAGTGACTGCTCTCTTTGCATTCTATTTTTCTACTGCTTAACCTGTAGTGTACTCAAGGCTTAATCTTTTTTCCTCTATTCTTTTTTTTTTACATTATCTCTATGTATTTTAATGTTCCTACTGTCTGTACTTATCTCTTTCAAATCTGAACATCTACAACTCTGATTATTTATTCATTTTCCAGCTTTCTTTCTTCTGTTGTCTGTATGACATCAATACTTACCCCACAAATTTAACTGAATTTGTATTCTAACCCTCCTTATCAGTTGCACTGAAGTTCTTTTTCACTTCTTTTTTCACTTCAACATATGTTCCATTATCCTCCAAATCCTACCATTTCTTGTCCCAACATTCTAAGATTTACCTCTTTTCTTTCCACTTTTTCAGTTACCTTAGGATTTACTATTTTGTTCTTTATTGTTAAATATCTGGGTTACTTCAGTAGATTCCAGACTGCAAAGGTTTTAGTTAAGAAGTGAAGAGCAGCACAACAGCAATAAGCTTGGTAGTTATATATTAAAGGTGGCTAATTATTATGTGAAGAAAAGCTAAGACTGTCTTTGGAAACAGGCATGTATATTGACTTTAGACAAATGACAATCTTGGCAATAAAATACACTATTAAGAAACTGAGGAGTTTGCCTGAAGCTGGTTCATGTATTCCATTAAAAAGGACATTAGAAGACAGAATAGGTTTAGTCTCTGTCCTCATGGAATGCCTCTTGGATTCTTTAACTTCATTTTTTTCTGCCTTCATTGTAGTTCTGTCCTTCATTAACTCAGGTCTGGAATGTTGGAAAAGCCTCTTGGTTGGTCTTTCTGTCTCCAGTTTTTAACCCCTTTGAATTAATAGTGTATACCACCAGAGCTACCTCACTTGCTACCTGTTGCCTATTAGAGGAAATCTACACACATCCTGACATTCAAAGTCCTATATAATCTGACTGCACTTTACTTCTTTGCTCTAGTCCCTCTCTATTTCTCAAAATGAACATTCCTTGTTATATAAACTGTCTGCTGGCCTTTGCTCATCATATCTATCTAATTGAGAAAACAGTGATATAATGACATCTTTCTTCCTAATTTCCCAAACGAATTCTGTTAAATTCCAGTCTTCTCTAGGGTGCTTTTCCATAACTCCAAGCAGTATGGATATTTCCTTCACTTTGTGATATCTAATGATATTTGTAAACCATACCCTTTACATTTTAAAATTGGCTTGTATATAAAATTCTTTATTTCTCCTCCTGTTTTTGCATCTTTTTAAAGTTTTATCTACCTGAGGTCATATTTGTATGAATTCCTTACAGCTGGCTCCTTTTAGAGTTTTAGAGTGCTAAGCTCAAAGTAAGCACTTATTAAGTAATAGCAAAATGGAATATCAAATCCTAGTTGAATGATTTCAATAATATTTTATATTTTGCCTTTTTTCTTTAAGTGTTTGGCAACATATTGACTGCATGGGGATTGACAGGCAGCATATTCCTGATACATATCTATGTGAACGTTGTCAGCCTAGGTAAGTTGCCAATAATTTTACTGAGGTAATTTATAATTAACAGAAGTATATTTATGCATTCTGGATTAAAGAATTGAATTGCTCCATTTATTGATTCTAAGCTATACTTCCTCATCTTCATGTTTATTATTATTTTTATATTCTAACATCTTTAAAATCAAGAAGTATCTTTCCATTAATAATATATCATTTACTTGGGAAGGTTTTTAACATTATTAGTGATACATAAAAGAATAGTGCATCTTCTAATGGATGGTATATTTTTTCATTGGAATACACTGTGTTAAAGAATTACTATAACAATGTGCCCTTAGTTGCAGAATATAGTACATGCATACGATCATCATCCTTTCTGTTTGCAGTATCTTGCTATATGTGTCCTTACCCCCTTTTTTGTTGTTGTTGTTGTTTTTATCTTTATGTGAAGGACATTTCAAATCTATGTAAAAGTAAACTATAATGAACGTGCATGTTTCCACCATCCTGCTTCAACCATTATCAGCAGTCTATAGATGTATGTACCACTGTTTAGCTATTCACCTGTTGAAGGACATTTGGGCTGTTTCCACTTTATGGCTACTACAAATGAAGCTGCCTGTTAACATTTGTGTACAGGTTTTTTTTGTGAACATCGGTTTCATTTCTCTTAAGTGCTTAGGGGAGTGCAAATTCTCAGTCATATGGTCATTGAATGTTTTTTATAAGAAATTGCCAAACTGTTTTCCAGTGGCTGTACCATTTTACATTTCTACTAGCAATGTATGAGTGATCTAATTATTTTTTATTTTTAAGGATTTTTAAATCTTTGTTTACTTTTATACTTTTATACTTTTATAATTAGGGAGTCCCCATCATTCTAAAGTCAAATGTATAAAATATCTGAATAAGGTGTATTCAGATATGTCTAGTTTCTATCTCTGTCCCTTTTACCATATGCCTGTAGAAGTAAAAAAATTTTTAAATTTATTTTTCCTTGCATGGTTTCCTTATAAGCAGTTATGTATCTATATATTTATAGTCCTCCTTACTTAGATAAACAGTAACATATTTTAGACATAGATAGATCTTTTGCCATATATATTTTTTTTCTTTCTTGAAAATATAAACTGAAGTGGTATCTCATTGTGATTTTGATGACCAGTGATGTTGTGCATCTTTTCATATGCTTACTGGCCATTTGTATAACTTCTTTGAAGAAATGTCTGTTCAAGTCCTTTGCCCATTTTTTAATTGGGTTGTCTTTTTGCTGTTGAGTTATAGTGGTTTTCTATATATTCTGGACATTAAACCCTTAATCAGATTTGTGGTGAGCAATTACTTTCATTTTGTAGGTTGTTTTTTAACTTTCTTAATAGTATCTTTTGATGAATAAAAGTTTTAAATTTTGATGAAATTATTTTAAAAAAACAAAATAACAAGTGTAGACAAGGAGGTGGAGAAATTGGAACACCTATACATTCTTGGGGGCATTGTAATTGCTGTAGCCACTGTGGAAATCAGTTTGGCAGTTCCTCAGAAAGTTGAACGTAAAATTATCATATGACTCAGCAGTTCCACTTCTAGTTATATACCCAAAAGAACTGAAAGCCGAAACTTGAACAGATATTTCTACACCAGCATTATTACAGCATTATTCACAATAGCCAAAAGATGTAAGAAACCTTAGAATCTATCAACAGTGAATGGATAAACAAAATGTAGTAATATACACAACGGAATATTAACTTGGCCATAAAAAAGAATGAAGTTCTGATATACGCCATTACAATATGAATGAACCTTGCTGACAAGGATCATGTTGAGTGAGATCATGTTTAGTGAAATAAGCCAGACAAAAAAATACAAATATTATATGATCTCATTTATGAAATTACTAGAATAAGCAAATTTCTTAGAGACAGTAGATTACAGGTTGGTGGGGGTGGTGGGAGTTATTGCTTAATGGGTGCAGAGTTTCTGTTTAAGTTGATGAAAAAGTTGGGGTAATGGATGTTGGTGATGATAGCACAGTATTTTGAATGTACTTAATTGCACTAAACTATACACTTATAAGTGGTTGAAATGAGAAATTTTGAGTTGTATATATGTTACTACTATAGAAAATTTTTTTTAAAAGATGCTGAAGATCACTTCCTTAGTAGTTAATAGAGCTATGCCACATTTTTTTCTATAGCTTCAAGGTACTCCATCTTTTTGATGTACTATAGTTTATTCAACTGAAGTTGTTTCCAATCTTTTGCTATTGCAAATGGAAGTGGGATTGTTCAGTAAAAGGGTAAATTCATGTGTAATTTTGCCAGATATTACCAAATTCCCTTCCAGGAGGAGCTGTACAATTTTGAATTCCCTGTAATAATGGATGAACCTGTTTATCTTCCCAAACCTAATAATAGTGTTTGACAGACTTGGATTTTTGCCAGGTTAAGTGAGAAATGGTAATCTCAGGGTAGTTAGACTTTATATTTCTTTTATTATGAGTGAGGTTTTCCTATGTGGCTTTATTTCACTTTTTGATAGTTATTAGCCACTTGCCAGATAGCTTTTTAGGGGTTTCTGTTGATGATTTCAGAAACAGTTGGTTAAAAACTAACCATTGGGAAGGAAAGTCAGTCAAGAAATATCTATTTATCATTCTGCAATAACTAGGATATTTGTGATGCTAGGATAGTTAAATTTTCTACTAGATATTAAGGCAAGTCTGTCACTGAGTTGTAGATAATTTAGTGTAGCACTCTTATTTTCCCATCTGGGAATAATATCTAGTGTTATTTGGCCCCTGAACTAGTAAGTTTATACAATGGAAAAGTTGAAAAATAAAAGTAAAACAGTTACTATGGATAATATAGTTCATAGGAAGAATTGGGGGAGGTTAATGAAATATTTTACTTAATTGCTAAATGTTTAGTGTTTATTATTTCAAAAGTGGAAATAATTTGAAGCAAATGTTAATAATGTCATTGATTCGAATTCAGTATCATGCATTTACTTCAAGAAATTTGTGATTTTAATTAGATTATTCATACTATAGGTTTTATTTCAGACTCAAAAGCTTTGAATACTGTATTTGGGGAAAAATTTGTTACCTAAGTAAAAAATTATTGTATTAATAGAGTGAAATGGAGTCACTTTACTGGCATCTATGTTTAATTATATTAGCTCTTATCTAAAGTCTAAGCCAAGCAACAGTGTGTATATTTTATGCTGTTGGTTTTTCATTGAGAAAATTAGACATTGAAAAGTTTATCACATTTAAAAGAGTTAAATTCATGAAAGTTTGATAAATAATCACATTAATATTTTAATGTAGGAGTTTGGATAAAGAGAGGGCAGTGCTGCTACAACGCCGGAAAAGGGAAAATATGTCAGGTGGGTAAAAAGGATCAATGCTAAATTAAGATTAGCATCATTGAGGGAATAAGTGGCTTGTATTTTCTAGTTGTATATAAAAACCTTACTGATGAATGTTGATTGCTATATAATTTACAATCTTGGATATGGAACTTAAAATATTTTTATTACAGAATAGTATGTACTTATTTTAGGAAATATGGAAATCAGAGAGGAAACAAAACAAAATTTGAAAATCACCCATAATTTTCTACATATAGGTAACCCATGGGTTTAAAAAGAAGTGAAATATGTTTATTCTTCAGAAAGATAGTGATCCATTAGTTTATTATGTATTACAGTATTTCTATCATCTTTAGAAACAGAATTTGGAAGTATAATATTCACCGTATCTCACTTTGGCTTAAAATCTTTTGATACCAACACAACTGTTTTTGTATAGTCATAGTTTATTCAACCTTTCTTCTCTGATGAACATTTGGATTGTTTCCTGTATTTTTGTTGTTCCTATTACAAACAGTACCATCAATGAAACCATAGTGCAGAACTTTTTATTGTACTTTTGCCATTTTATCTTTGGGTAGAGCTCTAGAACTGGGATTACAAAGGGTACGTGCATATATAATTTTGATAGGTATTGCTAAATTCCCCTTCGTAAGGAATTTTGAATTTCAACCAACATTATATGAGAGTGCCTATATCCCACAATCTCAGCACCAGAGCAGTCTCAGTACCAGAGTATGTTTATTCTGGATCCTTTTTAGTTTATTGGCTGCGAATTTATCTTACAATTATGAGTGAGGTGAGTGAAGAAATGAAGAAATGTGTTTATTCTTTAAAAAGTTGGATACTAATAGTTTGTCATGGAATGCTTTTTTATTCTGTTGTGTGAAATAGAGTATTACATATGCAGGAATTTTTATTTTGCTTTTGAAGATGGTGATACCAGTGCAACTGAGAGTGGTGATGAAGTTCCTGTGGAATTATATACTGCATATCAGCATACTCCAACATCAATTACTTTAACTGCTTCAAGAGTTTCCAAAGTTAATGATAAAAGAAGGAAAAAAAGCGGAGAGAAAGAACAAAACATTTCAAAATGTAAAAAAGTAAGTTTTTGCTTTTTAGAAAATGAGTAGATAGGAAGTGAAGGCAGCTGAATTTTACAGGAACGGCAGATGTTTTATAGGAAAAGCAGGAGAGTAATGGATATTAGCTAGAAAAGGTAGCAGGATCTAATAAAAGCCTTAAGTTTTTTTTTAAGTTTACTTAATTTGTTTAATGTGTTTTGAAGGTTGAAGTTGAATAGAGAAGAAACTTTTGCAAACTGCTTTGAAATCACTGTTCTTATAAGACTAGTCATAGAAATGCAAAAGCTAAAATAAAATAGAAAAAACTGCTCTTTTAGATAACAGAAATAACAGTCCTAAATTTTTAATAACTTAGAAACAGGTAAAGAAGCAGATTTACATCTAATGAATGTGGATAATTGTTTATCCACATTCTCTATTTGAATAATATTTAATCATTTTAATAATAATAAGACTCCCTCTTGTTGAATTTCTTACCATGTAGATTTTTATGCCTGAAATTTCACATGCTAAATTAACCCTAGGATTGGATGGCAGAAAAGTATTTACAATCAATTTTTCTTTTAATTTGTTATATTTGCTAATAAAAATTTTCGTCATGTTAGGTAAAAAGAATATTTTCACAATGATTATATTGCTATTATAGACTGAAATTATACCTAGATATAAAATCCAAGCTTTTAGAAAAAGCATTTTTTGTAATTCCTCACAATATATGCTTATTTTAATAGGTTGCATGTACTTTAAATAATTTTTCATTTTCCTAATTTTGCCTACCTACTTTTATTAAGTCTTGAATTCTTAGCAGGCTTCAAGTATATGTCCCTTTTTTTCCCTTTTACTCTTCTACCAATATTTTATCCAACCTGGACAATTTATTACCAGATTCTCCCCCAAAATTCCTGGACATATATTCCCTTTACCATTTGGAAGGTTCTCTTTTCTATCATTTATCTTTTAAACTCCTACTGTACTTTGAAGCACACTTCAGTGGTACTTCCTCCATGAAATTTGCTTTTCTCCTACCAAACATGATTGTTCTCTGCATCCCATAATGGCACTTGAACCTTTTATTATAGCACTTAACCACATTTTGCCTTGTTTCATTGTTATTTTCCTCATCTCTAATAGATTGTCATTTGTACAGAGAGAGAGCATAAGTACATTTTACAACTTAGGAATTCACATTTTGTCTACTGCTTTCAAATTATGCTTCCTTCTTCGTCTATTGTATAAAAGTGACTTGGGGGAAGCGGGTGTGGCTTAGTGGATAGAGCCCCCGTTTACCATATGGGAGGCCCGGGTTCGCGTCCCGAGGCCTCCTTGTGAGGGCACGCCAGCCTGAGGGCTGATGCAGCAACCTCACGGCAGGAAGCGGGTGTGGCGCAATGGATAGAGCCCCCGTTTACCATATGAGAGGCCCAGGGTTTGCTTCCCGGCACCTCCTTGTGAGGGCAGGCCGCGAGCCGTGGGCTGATGCGGCAAGACCTCACAGCGAGGGGGAGATAAGCAGACACAGAGAAGACACGCAGCGAATGGACACAGCAGCACAAGCAGCAAGGGGGGGATAAATAAATAAAAATAAATAAATCTTAAAAAAAAAAAATTTAAAAAACAGAAAGCTCAGGGACTAAGTCTGAGAGCTACTTTAAATACTAAAATATACCGTGTGCAACAACAGATTACAAGATAACAAAAAAAACAGGTAATTATCCAAATGAAGAAAATAAAAATCTAGAAACCATCAACAAAGAAGACCAGACTTTGGACACACAGGACAAAGACTTTTTTTTTTTAATGATCCTCAGCATGCTCAAGGAAATCAAGAAAAACACAGAGAAAGAATGCAAGGATAATAAAATAAATAAATCTTTAAAAAAAAAAAAAAGTGACTTGGCAATTTTTTCTTTGTATATTTCTTTGTCTAGGTCATTTAATGTAAATCAATTATTATTTGAATTAAAAATTCTGCATTTTTTCTGAATGGAATGACTTTTGGTAATTAAAATAAACACTGGGTCTTGGATTATGTTATTTCAGAATATTAATGTGCTTTTAAAAAAGAAAATATTTTCTCTGGTTTTAAGTTAATAATACATAAACAAGAATTTAAAAAAAGGAATCCATGAACTAAGCATGATAAATGCTTGTTGACTCTTATTATTTTGGGGTAATATATAATTAAAAATATAGCAAAAGGATGTAGTTTTCTTTTTTCAGCCTATCGTTATGGTTAGTAGTTGAAAAATGTAAATGAAGCTAGTGAAAGTTTAAAATGGGCAGATGAAAGTTTAAAAATATTCATAAAGCTCTTATTAAGTGTTGGTGTTCACACTTGGTGTTTCAGCAATTAATGACTTTGATATGAAACATTAACACAATAATGCATAATAAAGTATTAAGAGATGTGGATTGTGTAGTGTGGCCCATGTACTAATTAGGCTTTTTTAGCCATATATTCTTATTTTAATATGAAAATAATTTTTTAAACTTGATTTTGATATTTTCATTTATAAAAACCATTGTCAGCAAATATTACTTATGAATTTTTTATTACCAATTTTCTTTTGGTGTTTCCTCTCTGAATCAAACTGTATCATACCTGACCATCCTTTAAATTCTTCTTTTTCAGTTACACATTATCTGAGCTCAAAAATCTTTTTCATCTTTACTCTTTGATATCTGTATTTATTCTGAAAAGCTCTATTGATTTTTCCTTTTGTCTCTTATATTGTTTTTTTCTTTTTGCTGCTACAATCCCAGCTTAAGCCCTCACTACCTTATAGTAATGCAATAATATCTTACTACTTTAATTTCTCTAACTTTATCCTTTTCCCTCAGATTTTCTGTAAATATTGTTTTTATATCCCTTCTCTGCTCAGAAATAGCCTATGGATTCATTTCTTCTTTCATAGTGAGGAACATAAAGCATTTAAAATCTGACTTTTTAAAGGTTTCTGTGATCTAATTTTACATTTTTTACTCAATCTTATGTACCACTACTTTTCAGTAGGTAAAAGTATAATAGATTAGCTTTTCCTTGAATGTGACATATTTCTTCCTGTTTCATGCCTCCTTTCATAGTTCTTCCTAATACCTGGATAGTATTCTTTTTACCTGTCTATCTGTCTGAATATATCTATTCCCTGTGGTCCACCTAGCTTCTTGTTTGACTTTTTTACATGAGGGGTCTTTGACTTTTTTTAATTTTAATCTTGCTTTTCTCCATTTGGTACTGAAGTATATTTGGCTCTGTGTTGCTTGCTCTAGATTTATGTTGATTAGTTTCTCTAAATAGAGTTTGCACTTTATTTGGGGAAGTGTGAGGGGCACAAAAATATTTATTGGATAAATACAGCTTTGTTTACCACAGTACTTATTACTTGCTCAATTAAGTGCTAAAATATTACTTGCTGATTGACGAAAATTGTTAGTAATAACATTACTTTATACCCCCAAACTTGTCTCATCACCTCAACAAAATTACTTTAATATTTTTATGATAAATACTTTTCCATGGTTGTAATTTTAGAGCACACAAAAATTTGGAAACTTTGTCTTTGCATCATACATAATGTCATGTTCTCATCTAGTCTGCTTTCTATTTTTAATAGTAGAGTAGTATGCTAGTAGATGCCCTTATTTAAACATTCCCTTGGTTCTGAATTTGCTGGTTTTTTACCAATTTTTTTATTATGCAACTTCAGTTAATAGTTTCAGTGATTATTAAATATTAATGATACACACTTAAAAAAAAAAACTAACCCTGAATTCCATTGTTTATTTTAGGCTTTTCGTGAAGGATCTAGGAAATCCTCAAGAGTTAAGGTAAATACATTACATTTCAGGTCATTATTATCAATGGTTATTTATTCACGAGCTTACTATAAGTAGTTGCTTGTCCATAATCTTTACTTTTTGCTCTCTTCATTCTGTGTCATTTCATTGCTTATTAGTATCTTTACTAGAAATAGGAACATAGAGAATTTTAATTGATTAGTTTTGCAGTTGGTTAGCACTGTTTAGACATTACGCAAAAGGGGAAGGATATAAGCAATTTCTAATATTAATATATTGGGTCATCTGAATTTCACTTAGCATTCCAGTTCATGTCTCCAAAACCAATTTATATTAGTATAATGGACGTGTAAATGCAGAATCACATTTGAAACTTGAAAGTTTGTGTTTTTGTATAGTTGGGATTCTCATATATTAGTCAAGTCAGTTTTCATAATACACTGTAAAATCACTCTAGAGTCACCTTATAAACCATAAAGTATATTAGTCATTTGTACCTTGTTTTTTGATGTAGAATTAATTAGAATAAGTCCTCAGTTTTATAGATACTAAAATTGCAGAGAGAAGCAAGGCTCCCTGACTTCCTCAAAAGTGATAGATTTGCATTGGGTCACAGAGGTTGGCTGTATGGTGTTACTACAGCTTTCTGGGTTAGGTAGTAAAGGATTACAACCTTCTTAACTTTTCATATATTAAATATGATCTGGAGAGTGTATTAGAGAATATTTGTTGTCCCTGTGGTGTTAAAGCTTATAACTATTATTCCACATTGCTAGAAAACAAATCATTAAATAGCTGTACAATGATTATTCTTGTGTAGCTTTGTAATTCTTCCTCAAGAATGTTAATACGTGGTGTCCCCTAGCATACTGCAAGTCCAAAGTTTCATAAAATTTTCTTTATACATGAAAGAGGTTTTATACTTATTGTGTTAAATTTGGATTTATAGAACCTGATACAGAATAAAGAAGTTTGAAAGATTTTTTGGATTAAACTGTTGTAGCTCTTGACACTCCAGTGTTCCTCCTTTCTTCTCAATTTATCCATCTCAGTAGGAGGCTTAATGAAATATTTTCCTTTAGTACATAAAGAAATGGATGAGGAAAAAGTCTTAATAACTTTACTTAACATGAACATATATTTTAAAAATAATTACAATTCCAACAAATAATCCTGTAATAATTTTTTATGGTTCAGGATATATAGAAGATATAACAACAGTATTGAAGATGTAACTGGTCATTAGAAGTTTTTTGGGGGGAAAGGGTGGTCGAAAACAAAAGAAAAATTAAAAAACTGAATAAGTTTCTTTAATGAAGCAGAGGAAAAGCCAAATGTAAGGCCCAACAAGTAGCATTTCATATTTGTATGAAAATCTGTTTTTATGAAGTAGTCATTATATTGTAGAATGTGTATGTACATAAAGTACTAATTGGTAAAAATAAGCTGCTTACCCCCATTACGTAGTTGAGCAACTTGCTATAGTTTGTATTTCTTTGTAGAAAAAAATGATAGGCTTTGTAATAAAGATTGGCCAATCATATGGAGGGTGGGCTTGATGATATATTTTAGTAATGTATCTTACTGTGCAGTATGTGTTTGTCTTAAGAATATATGTAAGGATCTTAATGAAATATATATTTGATTTTTAAATTTATGTTAATATGGGAATATTATAGAAATTTGTTTACTTATCAGGGTATTCAATATTGTAGAAATAAGTTGATAAAATTTATAACTAATTTGAAATTTTACATATATCCATTATAAATTTAATTATAGTAACCATAAGATACAATATCTTTCTGTTATCTGCAGTAGTTGGTTTCTGTCATAAGATTACCAATAATTAATTTTAATTTTGGTAGTCCATGTTTTAATATATTTTTTAAATGTTTGGTAATTGTGCCTTTCAATAGATTTGCATTCAGATGAAGAAATAGTTCTCTTTTGTTTTGAAATATTAAGAAGTTGTAACTTTTTATTACCTTTTATTTAGCATCCTTATCTTACAAGTTGTAACAGGGTATAGAGGAGAAGCAAGCTCTTAAGCTTGAAGGTTCTTGCCTCCATTATGACCCATGAATTTAGGCCAGGGGCCATTTTAGGTCTTTTTATATTACATAAGTCATTTTGATCTCATCTCAAATTTATCATGTGGACAATGGATTGTAGATTTCGGAATTACACTAAATTAGGATTTCAAAGTATGTTTTTGTTATAAAAGTTAAAATTTTTAAATCAGAAAGTAAATTTTTCCTTAACATATAACATTGCAGCTTACATAATTGAAAGCTATTTTGGATAAATAGAAGTGTTAGTACATGAGAGTTCTTGGTTTGTTGCTATAGAGTAGATATTAAAAGTCTATAAAAATCAGAAATTTTATCTGTTTAACCATTAGCTGACATTGACACTAAAGTTTTTTGTATTTGCAGTTTTATTCATATCTTCTACGTGGCTAGAGTAGTATGGTAAAGCTCGCATTTCTACTATTCTGACTTAGGTTCTTTGAGTTTTTCAACTCGTATTTGTCTGATATCTGGTATAAAAATGTACAGGGTGCTAATTTATGGTCTTTTCATGTAGACTGTCATTTAATTTATTTTTATTTTTATTTTTTTACTTTATTTTGTACATTTAGTATTGAAAATATAAACAATTTAACTAAAAAGTAAACACAGATGAATAAATATATACATTTCTCAATTAAATGTACTGGATACATATATAAAAAATTTTTGAATCAAACAATATGTTACACAGTATATTTGGTTGTCATTTATTTTTAATGCATGTATATAAATACTTTAATGCTGAACTTGCTGTGATTTTAGGGTTCAGCTCCAGAGATTGATCCTTCATCTGATGGTTCAAATTTCGGATGGGAGACAAAAATCAAAGCATGGATGGATCGATATGAAGAAGCAAATAACAACCAGTATAGTGAGGGTGTTCAGAGAGAGGCCCAAAGAATAGCTCTGAGATTAGGCAATGGAAATGACAAAAAAGAAATGAATAAATCAGATTTGAACACCAACAATTTGCTCTTCAAACCTCCTGTAGAGGTAAATATATGGTTTGTCAAAATTTTTAAAAATCTTTTTATAATGTATATCTTAAATAGCCTGAAAGCAACCAGGCTTAATTCATCTCATTTGCTCTGATTTTAGAGCCATATACAAAAGAATAAGAAAATTCTTAAGTCTTCAAAAGATTTGCCTCCTGATGCTCTTATCATTGAATACAGAGGGAAGTTTATGCTAAGAGAACAGTTTGAAGCAAATGGATATTTCTTTAAGAGGTATATTCATTTATTTTTCCACGTTACTTTTCTGTAGTTAAGTATGGAATTTTTGGCCATTTTGCCAAAATGCTGTGACTATATTTTCTTTTCATCAGTGGTCATTTCGATATTTAATAGTGTGGATGAACACTGACTAAAGATTACTCTTCAACTATAAAGCATATAACATAAAAATTGACTTGGGGAAGGGCTAGAGATATATTCCTCAGTCTCTTCCCCACAGCCGTCTTTCTGAAAATCCTAAAACAATCTACTTAAAAAATACAGACATTAATATATGTTGCATGTTGGTTAGGAATTCTGATTACTTGACATTATAAGGAACCCTGTCTATCTAGGACCTGTGCTAATTCCTAATAATGTAATTGCTAGAACTTGAAAAGACCATAGTGACCTTTCTCTTTCCCTTTTATTAGACAGTGTTTAGATTTGGACCTACATTACTGCCACTACTTGCAATTCCCACTTTGATATTGGAATGGCATTGGTTCTTCTATGCCTTCTATGGTTTAGGATTTTTGTGGGAATTGATATGATCCTTTGATAGCCGTTGCCTCCCTAAAGGCTAGCAGTATGTTCGTATCTAGGGGGATAACATTCTCAGTGTATGTCCTTGAATTATTAAAAACATTTCTTGTTTATAACTTGATAATTTTTCTCAAGATAGGAAAGATACACAAGAATCCTTCACAAGAATCTTTCCCTTTTAATATAGCACATTTCATCTTAAACAGGGGTATAAATCAAAAACTTATAAATGTACCAGGAAATATGGACTTTAAAAGCATCCAACTATGAATCCTTCTGTAAAGGCAGAATTCACTACCTTTTTATTTCTTTGCAAATTTGAATTTCCACTTTCACTTGATTACCTGTGATTAAGGTAAGGTTATGGAGGCATTTAAAAATCTTACTGGCATGAGCTAGTCTAATGATTAAGCTCTGGGGTCAGACTGCCTATATTCAAATCTTGATTTCATTACTTACTGTGAGCCTAAGTTTCCTCATCAGTTGCCTCTGAAGAATAACAGAAAATTGCTATATTAAAATGCTAATAGCGGGGCGGGGGAGGGTATAGCTCAGTGATTGAGTGCCTGCTTCCCATGTACGAGGTCCTGGGCTCAATCCCCCATGCCTCCTTTAAAAAAAAAAAAAAATGCTAATAGCATATAATGCATTTCTTTCTTTGTAGACCATATCCTTTTGTTTTATTCTATTCTAAATTTCATGGGCTAGAAATGTGTGTTGATTCAAGGACTTTTGGGAATGAGGCTCGGTTCATCAGGCGTTCTTGTACTCCCAATGCAGAGGTAAGCTTATAGAAATCCTTTTGGAGGCTGGGAATTTGATCATTAAGCACAAAAGTCTGGAAGCCTAAAATACTTTAAATTTTTGCTACATTTTATACTGCTCAGCATCTTTTTATTGTTAAAATTTAGACAGTATTGGCCATGAGGTCTTTGCATATTGAAGAAACTGTCGTTCCTTGTAAGAGGATATATTGGACTTCTGTTTATCCTGGAAGGTCTATTATAAACTACCATGGGCTAAATGATTTGATTTGATTGTTAGTTGACAAAACTGAAAGCTAAAGCAGATATTATATGTGCCATTCTAAAAAAATGTTATAAAATTGTATTTTAGTGTGGAGTATAAAATATTTTCTTTTATTTACATGCCAAAATATTCTTTTAATTTTTTAATAGAATGCTGCAGTTAAGCCTGCCTTAATAAATTTATATGTCTACTCTGACGACTAGCTTTGTAACTTTAGGGAGATTACCTAACATGTCTATGCCTCAGTTTTATCTGTAAAAAGGTGGTTTGGGGACTAAAGGAGTTAACACATTAAAAGCACCTAGAACAATGTCTGGCATAGAGTTAAGTACTCAGTGTTAACTGCACCATTAACTTTATTTCATCAAATCTAATATGCCATCACTTTAAGACTCAATTTCAGACATGCTAAAATGTGAAAAATGTGCATCTTAGATATTTTTGTGATGGTACATTGAGCTGTAGGAGTGGGGTTGACAATACACAGGTACATATAGTATGAAAAAGCTTGGATTGTTATCCCTCCTTCACAGTTGATAACAACTGATTTATAATTACAAGTCTTGTAATTAACGGCATACTTTCCAAGTTGTGTTTATGAAATCCTTTGAAAAGAATAGCTTTCAAATTCCAGGACTAGATGCTTCTAAGGTAAAAAATAATTTATAGAAATATAAAATTATTCTTTTAACCAATAGGTGAGGCATGAAATTGAAGAAGGAACCATACATCTTTATATTTATTCTATACAAAATATTCCAAAGGGAACGGAAATTACTATTGCTTTTGATTTTGACTATGGGAATTGGTAAGTTCAAGTCTGTAAACATATGTTATTTCAAAATAGCTCCTGAATGTCCTCATAATAATTAAGGTGTTGTCCTTTAATAGCTTTTATTTTTATTCATCATGAGGCAGTTAAAAGTACTTGAAACAAGCATTTTTCAGTCATCTTCTGTTCCATCATTTAGTTCCTTTTGAACCTTCCGTAATTATTATTGTGATGTAAATATTCATAATAATTATAGCTAGTAATTCTAAATCAACTCTGCAACACTGACCATGTTTATGTTAGAATTATTTTATTTCTTTCATTTTTTTTTTTTTTATTTCTTATATTGTTGGGGATACAATTTTACTCATAAAATTAATTTGGTTAATCGGTGTGAATGAATTATTTCTCTTTTGTCACTCCAAGTAAAAGAAATTGTACCAAATTTCTTTGGAGTGTGAATTCAAAGGGTTTCTTGGAAAGCCTGAGATGAAACTCTGAGAACTATTTTAGCATGTTACTCTGAAACACTAGGAAGAAACAAATGTTAATTTTCTGAGTATAGAAATGTTAATTAAAAATTTTTAATATATAAAAGGTATAAATAATACAAACATCCATATACTTACTTCCCAAATTAATAAAACATTATCCATTTGAAGCCCTTTGTTTAGCAACACGATTCAACCCCCCTTCCTCCTTT
>JAQZBX010028900.1:0-27583 GCA_029593785.1 Cabassous unicinctus
TTTTTTTTTTTTTTTTTAAACTCTTGATTTGTATTCAGATTTTGAACCAATGACCCTCATGCCCTTAGGGTGCTAAGGATAATAGGAGTGGGATACTGCTTGTGGCTGTGGGTGCTTTTTATCCTGGGTAGGTTCTTTCCCTGCCTCCCGGATCCCTGGGAGCCCTCCTGTTGGAGCTTGCCCAGCCCCTCCAAAGATAAGACAGTTGCAGGGTGCTGCTGTGGGAGCCGGGCCTAGCCTCGGGCTCCTGGCAGACTATGAATGGGCCCAGGGTGAGACCCAGCTGACCTGGGCACAGGGAGCCCTGGCAGGATCCTGCCAGCCTAAACCCCTGGTGCCTTGATTAAGACTGGGCCGCTTCCGGGGTTAATTCATCCAGGCTCCGTGGTGTTGGTGCCGTGTTCTTGCTTCTCCATTCCCCTTTCTGGGCAAGATAGAGCCAGCCTATTTCCTTACTCTGTTTTCAGGTGCTGGTGGTCCTTTAAAACTCAGAAAGTGTGCAATGCATTGTCCTTGTGATCAGCCGACATCTGTTTCAGGTCTGGTGTGTGGAATTGTGCAAGACTTTCTCTTCTCTTTCCCTGTCAGTGAGATGGGGCTGGCCATGGGTCCTCAACTTCCCTGCACATTGAAACTTTCTTACTCATAGTCTCCGAGGAAGAACCTTGGAAGTCATTTAGCATAAATTCTCACCCTTCATCGGTGCCTTCTGCATCCCTGCTGCCATAGGGCCAGGCCCTCTGGGGACATTGGCAGGGACTTTGAACTTTCTCCTTCATGAGAATGCCTGCTCATCTGACTGCCAGGAAGCAGAAAGGTGATAAGGCTCTTCTGTAGGGCTAAAGTCTGCCTCCCTGAAACCTCCCTCTAGTTGTTTTAATTTTGTCAAATGAATGTCTGCCCACTCCTCGGTGACAGCAGTAATACCAACGACCAATTTAGTAAAGGCAGCGACAGCAGCTGGGCCCTCTCCACCGCCCAGGTTCCCAGATGAGGCTCGGAGAAGGGAAGCACCTGCAGTCAGGTGGCAAGCCCAGGAGCCGAGCTGCAGCGCCACGTCGTGCTGGTTCGCGTGCTTCATGCAGTGGCCCTTCCTGTATGCTCAGACTACAGCCTGTCCTTCCCACCCCAGATCTTTGCCTTTCTGTCCATATTAAATAGTTGCATTCCTTGGACGGTTCCACAGACAACAGTGTTTCCAGACATCACACCAGCTATTCATATTTCTTTGGATCCTTTTTAGTTTGACAGGATCCTCTGAAAATGTGGTGCCATGTGGAAGCCATATTTTAGTTTCTTTTAAAATGTGAAATGCACACATAATATAAATCCATTCTTATCTGTAGAGAAGAGAAGTAATTTGCTATCATATCTTTGTCAAAGAATAGCAGTCAAATGTGAGGCCGTGGGGTTGGGAGGCCGTGTCTCTGCATCACCCAAGTTGAGGGCAGGGTCAACCCTCTGTAAAAGGCCAGATGAGTGTTTAGGGCTTGTGGGCCACACTGTCTTCACTCATGAAAGCAGATGTGTGGACACCGTGTAAACAAGTGAGCCTGGTGGGTTATAGTGAAATTTTATACACAGGAAGAAACATGGCTGGGTTTGGGCTCTGGAGCAAAGTTTGCACTTAGTGGAGGTTTTCTTGACAATTAGAAAGTGTTTATGAGTGGATGTTAAGGGTCCTAGTTGTTTTGGCATAATTATTGATAGCTCCCCTTTCCATTTCAAACGTGCCTTAGTCAGTAAGTTACTATATTGTCATCCTACTGTTAATGCCACTTTATGGTTATTAATGAGATTAAGGTAAAATAGAACCTCTGGTTTCTGACCTTACTTCAACAGGACCTATCTGATCCAGGTGACCTTTCCATAGATTTCCATCCTGATCCAGTCCAGGAAGACGCCTGGCCATGGCGGAAAGCATGGGGATGGCGGGAGGGAATGCAGGGACCTCCAGAGGCGCATCCAGAGCTTATGTTTGTGGGGTCCCACCCGTGTGCTGGGTGTTGTGCCAAGGGTTTCCTATATACCGGCTCACGGACTATGCACTGAGCCTGTGAGTTAAGTATGGTTATTACCCCCATTTTATCTGACGAGGAAGTCGAGGCACAGGTCAAGAAATTTGCCAGGGACACAGAATTAGTGGCTGAACTTGGATTCAAGCCTAGTTTGAGTGACCCCAGAACCCAAGCTTGGAGGCTGAACAAGGTGAAGTAATTAAATCTACTAATTCAGTCAAATGTAAGCAGGACCAGATGAGAGCCGGGTGGGCTCATGATCTTTTCCCAGGTAGAGGAGGTGGCAGACATTCCTTCTCAGGGAGTATTGAGTGGAACCTTGCGGTAGGAGTCAAGAATTACACAGTTCTTAAGCCTTCTGAATAAATGGTGGAAAGGGTCATTCTGGTCAAAGTGGGCCTCAGGGCCCTGGAGGTACTTGAGGCCAGAGGGTGCCAGGTGGGCTTGAGGAGGGCTTGGGGGGTACTTTTGCATAAGAGCCCCCTTTTGTGTGCTCACGGCTTTGACTGGCCAGGCCAAAGGGCAGGGCGTGCAGGAGAGCCCCCAGCCTGGCTTCTCGCTGGCAGGGCCATCCTGCGGAAGAGTAAAGTTAGCGTTCAGGGCGGGCCCCTGCCCGGGGGCTACGGCGGCCATGTCAGTGGGGACGGTGACCCCAGCGGTTTCTGGGCTCTCTTAGTTTAGGCCCCCATGTTTCTCACTCAGTGGTTTAGAGAGAACACCAAGTCGTATATAAATTTGAAAGGGAGTTGCCTTTTTTAGATAAATCTGTGCCAAAAGGAAATCTTTAAACATAATTCCCATCAGCTCTTGTTATTTCTGGGTGGTATTTTTTTGTATCGTGTCCAAAGCAGTGACCCTGCCACGGTGAGGACAGTCATCTGGCGCTTTTGTAAACTGCTTGCTCAGACAAAAGTGCCAAGAAGGGTGCCTGTAGGTTCGTTACCAAACTCCTCTGGCTGGAAAGTGGGTGGAGGCTGGTGGGCATGCCTCCTGGCCCCAAGCTTTTTAACAGGGATCCTTCGAGGTGTTTTCCCAGACTTTCAGTGTTGCCCCAGGACAATTGTCTAAGTTCATTTTGGCATCAGGTCAAATGAGGGGATGTTTCCTGTTTGCCTGATTCTCGCCCCAGCTTCTTTCTCTGCTCTGTTAAGCTCTTGGCTAAGTTCTTTCCTCTTGTATTCCACATTTTAGCTGATGTTAGGGCACCAAGTGCAAAAATCTGCAAACAGTTAGCTTTCATGTTTGAGGATTCTGGTCAGAGCATGCAGAAGTTGAAGTTCTCAGCACGGAAAGATCACCCTCCGTATAATGCTTTCAACATTTAATAACTATAGTAATAATCTCAAACTTTTTTAATGGGCCACACGGGAGCCTTAATGTGGTTTAAAAAAATGCATTTCTTCACTGTCAAGTTTACTTGTTTCAAATTGAGAGAAATTCTGTGAAGCAGCTTTTGAAAGTTTGGAGGTTTATAAACCTAGAAACAAGTAGCATATTCTGAAAGTCATTTTTTTTTAGCCAGAAACAATAGAAATAGGGTAAGTATTAACCTAGTGTTTCGTGCATTTCATTCCAGTTTAATTCTTTTTAGGTTGGGGAAAAGTGTTCCTCCTGGGTACAGGTTAAGCGATTATGTGTTGGGTTTGCAGCAAAACCAGCTTTGAAATGCATGTCTCACTCACCCCAAGATCTTGCTCTTTGGTTGGAAATGTGGTCTGTTTGAATATGGCTCTTCTTGAAGTGTTTTTAAAAATATACACCTTTAGGGGGGAATCGAAGATGGATGTACTTATGTTTCGCCAGTATTTGGAAGGAAATGATGTCTTCTGAATACAATTCCTAACATAAGCATAGTTCATCACTTCTGTAGCCAGAAAACTATTTCTGAACAATAATTTTTTATAGCTTTAATCTTGTGGTTTGATTGAAAATGTAAGATTTTTCTATATTATCATTTTAAGTCTGTTTGTATGGTTGGTATCAGATGTTGGTATCAATCGGTTCTTTAAAGCTGATATTTTAAGGACGATAAGGTCTTTAAACCCTGATTTTGCTATAACCTGGAGTTACCTGAGAACCCCTCTCTCTCATGCTCGTTTTTTTTTTTTTTCCATGATTTTTAAATTTTTATTTTTTTAGGTACTGGGCCAGGGATTGAACCTGGGACCTCATATGTGGGAAGCCAGCACTCAACCATTGAGCCACATTGGCTCCCCTGAGTTGTTTTTTTTCCATTTGTTTTTTGTTGTTTTTTTGTTTTGTTTTGTTCTTTTTTAGGAGGCACCGGGAACTGAACCCAGGACATTCCATGTGGGAAGCAGGCGCTCAACCGCTTGAGCCAAATCCACTATGCTTCTTGAGGCTGCTTTTATCTGCTCCGTAGTGTCTGACCTGGTGCCTTCTTTTGCCTAGTTAGTTGCACACACACTAACAAATGTAAATGCTCCTAAGTTTTTAGTCTTTTGAGGGGAGATTTAGTTCTTAGATTCAGAGAAAATATCAGGCTCTTGATTACGGGAGATAAATGAGGCAGCTAATGTTATTGAGCAGAGCTGAGGCATGACTCTAAAATAAGGAGGCTGTTTCCCCGCGAGGCTTAGGACCTAACTCTGGAGGCCTTGGCAGCATGTAGGCATGCGCATTGTGCCTTCTGAGATGTATGGGTGTTTGCATGTGTCGGTTCTGATTTTACTACCAAGCAGGTTCATTGTTTTATGGCCCCCCTCCATTAAGATGGCTCTAACAAGGAGCAGCTCAAAAGCTTACCCCATTGAAGACAGCCAGTGGCACAAACATCAAGTAATTATAAATTCGCTGCCTTGTGTTTTTAGGAGGAATTTGCTGGCATTAGCAAAGAAAATCCCAAAGTGGTTTAGGTCGTCTGGGTTGTCTGTCCCTTGAACAGAATGAAAAATGTCTGGGCAGTTTCAGCTTTGTTCTAAAGTGGCCCATAATTTTGCCTGTGTTTTACATCCCGGTGGATTCCCAAGACCAAATATGGTATTGCTTCTTAGAAGGTCTCCTTTTCTTTCCCTTCAACCTATACAATATTTAATAGATTCATTCTGAGGTCAGGATTCTCTTTTAGGTCAGCCTGCAGCTTAAAACCTGGTAGACTATTGTGTTTAGTAAAATAAGTGCTGAGCATAAGCACGGGGGAACTATGTCCATTCTGATCATTTTAAATGGTCAAGCCCTTGCATTTGAAAAAACATTCATAAGAATTTATGAACTTGTTTTAAAGCAATCTTTTTGCCCAGTTCCACACCATCCTCTCTTGTCTCTTTGTCTCTGTATTGGTGCCACACAATAAAGGCTGCGCTTGGGTAGCGCCTCGGCGGCTGGTGCCAGGCTTGTGTTTTATAGCACTGCCAGAGGCCAGGGGCACCGCCATGCTCCCAGCCTGCTGGACAGGGAGAAATTCAGAGAGAGGAGAGGGGAGGAAGGTCAATACTCAAGGCAGAAGGTAGGCAGGCACAGGAGAACTTTATGCGAGCTGGAAATGAACTGGGTGTTCTGACAGGAGCACTGTATCAGAAATGTAAAATGCCAACATTTGTTAAAGGGAGATGGAGATATCTCGTTGGTTAGAATCAGGTTCTGGTGGTAAATGGCCAGAACTGGACTCCGGGCTCCTTTCCCATTGGGATATTGGAAGGGGGTTCTATCTAGCCCCTGCTTCACAGGGCTGCTGTGGGGCATAAGCGAGGCGAGCCTTTCACGTGCTCAGTGCACACCGGGCATGCGGAAGCCCCCGGTGCACGCTGCTGATGGTGCGGCGGGCGCTGGGCGTGCAGGTGGGTGACCTGGGCCGCTTGTCACCCGCCTCCTACGTGCAGCTTTATCAGCTTCATCAGCGGGATCCTGGGCCGATCTTCTGACTTCTTGAGGTCTCGGTCAATTTCTACACCTTGAATTTGATATCCCAAGTTCCTTCCAGAATGAAAGTTTTATGTTTTTAAGATGAAACCCTACTTCTCTTAAAAACCAAGCTGAGAATAATTAGTGCTTTAGCAATGAAGAGTTATATTTAGAGAAATAAATGTGCTGGTAGGCAGGCATACTTGCTAGCCTCAGGAAACTGTTGCTCCAGCTGACAGCAATGTTGTTTTCCCGCTGGTCTCTCAAGAGTCTGGTGACACTAACAGAGAGCCATTCTCCACCAGCTCTAGGGGCCTTTCTAATAGAGACAGAGGAGAGCTGCCTACAACAGATGATTGATTAACGTTCACCTTGGGAAGGTAGCAAGACGTTTGATAGGCTTTCTTGCTTGGTATTCTGAAAATGCCATTTGTATAAATTTGCTGTAATGAAATTATTGCATTAGTGATGTTTTAAAAATTCTGCTTTATTGAGGTATAATTTACCTGCAATAAAATGTACCCATTAAGTGTACAGTTTGATGAGTTTTGACAAATGTTTACATCTGTGTAAAAACCACCACCTTATAGACTAAAAAAACAAGTTTTTGATATATAATTCACATAAAAATTCCCCCATATAAAGTGTGTAATTCAGTGGTTTTTAGTATTTTTCACAGAGTTGTGCAACCATCACCACAGTCTAATTTAAGAGCGTTTTCATCACCCCAAAGAGAAAGCCCATACTCATGAGCAGTTCCTCCTCATCCCTTCCACCCTCACCGTCCCAGCCCTAGGGAACCACACATGGACTTTCTGCCTCTATAGATTTGCCGATTTTGGACATTTTATATAAATGGAGTCATATACTATGTGGTCTTTTTTTTGAGTATCTTCTTTTACTTAGCATAAGGTTTTCAAGGTTCATCCAAGTTGTGACAGGTATCAATATTTCATTTTATTTCTTTAAAAAAATGTTATTTTGAAATAATTTAAATGGACAGGACAGTTGCAAAAATAATACAAACCATACAGAAAAGTCAGATATACCCCTCCCCTGATATCCACACTCACCAACTTTTAACGTTTTGTCGCATTTGCCATATTATTCTAGCTATCCAACTACCTTTCTATTTACTTTCTAAACATTTGAGAGTAGGTTGTGTACATCATGCTCCTTGAACACTCACTACTTCCATGAACATTTCCTAAGAACAAGGATATTCACTTACGTAACCACATTAAGTATAGTTATCAAGTTCAAGAAATTTAACATTGATAAAAAGCTTACAGCTATATTTCATTTTTTCTTCATATGTCCCAGTAATGTCCTTTTGGGCACTAACTCCTCTATTATTAGATCCAGTCCCAGATCATGTGTTGTTTTTAGTGTTGGTATCTCTTTAATCCCTCTCTCTTCCTTTAATTGTAGAAAAATCTATAGGACATGAACTTTTCTATCTCAACCACTCACAAGCTTACCGTTTAAGTGGAATTAGTCTCACTCACAGTGTTGTGCTCCCCTCATCACCACCCACTACCAGCACTTCCCCTGCACTGCAAAAGAAACCCTGCACCCATTATGCACTGACTCCCTCTTTTCCTTCCTCCCCTTGTAACCTGTTCTCTACTTTCTCTATGAATTTGTGTATTCTATTCACCATGATGTCCTTAAGGTTCACCTATGTAGTAACATGTTTCAGAGCTTCATTCCTGTTTAGGGCTGAATAATATTCCATTGCATGTATATACCACATTTTGTTTATCCATCTATTGATGGGCCTTTGGGTTGCTTCCACCTTTTTGCAATTGTGAATAATGCACCTATGAACATCAGTATACAATATCTTTATGTACATTAGTGTACAGTTTCAGTTCTTTTGGGTATATACCTAGAAGTGGGATTGCTGGGTCATATGGTAGTTCTAGGTTAACTTTTTGAGGAATTGCCGAATTGTTTTTCACAGCGGCTGCCGTTTCACATTCCCACTAACAGTGTACTAAGGTTCCTGTGTCTCCTGGTCCTCACCACCACTTGTTACTTTGTTGTTGTTTTCTTAGCAACTATCCACAGAGCTGTGAGGTGGTGTCTCATTGTGGTTTTAGTTTGCATTTCCCTAATGACTAATAATATTGAGCATCTTTTCATGTGCTGCTTGGCCATTTACATATCTTCTTTGGGAAGATGTCTATTTAAATCTTTTGCCCAGTTTTAGCATCCCTTCTCATTTCCTTCTGTGCACATTATTCTAGTATTTTCTTTGTGGTTACCATGAGGTTTAAATTTAACATCCTAAGTCTATAACAAACTCTTTTGGTTTGATACCTACTTAATTTTAATAGCATAAACACTCTATGTTCCTATACTTCTCTGTCTCCCCACCTTTATGTAGTTCTATTTAAAAACATTGATTTATCATTACTTTTTATGCTTTAGCATTTTAGATCCCTTAGGAAGTAAAAAATGGGGTTACAAACCAAAAATATAATAATACTGTCATTTATGTTTAACCAAGTCATTACCTTTACTGGAGATATTTATGCTTTCATGTAATTTCAATCCATTGTCTAATGTCCTTTCCTTTCAACCTGCAGAATTTCTTTTAGCATTTCTTGTAGGGCCAGTCTAGTGGCCAAAATCTCCCGTAGCTTTTATTATATGGGAATGTCTTAATCTTTTCCTCATTTTTAAAAGATGGTCTTGCCTGGTTTATAATTCCTTGTCATTTTTTTTTTCTTTCTTTCAGCTCTTTAAATATGTCATCCAGCTATCTTCTTGCCTCCAGCATTTCCCATGAGAGATTGACACTTGGTCTTATTGAGTCTACCTTGTACATGTTATGTTGCTTCTCTCTTGCGGCTTTCAGAATTCTCTCTTTATCTCTGGCATTTGACAGTTCGATTATCATATATCTCAGTGTGGGCCTATTTGGGTTTATCCTGTTTTGAGTTCGTTGAGCTTCTTGGATGTGTATATTCATGTATTTCATTAAATTCGGGGAGTTTTTAGCCGTGATTTCTTCAAATATTCTTTCTGCCCCTTTCTCTCTCCTCCTCCTGGTACTCCCATGTTGCACGTGTTCGTGTGTTAGATGGTGCCCCGCAGGTCTCTCAGGCTCTGTTCACTTTTTTCATTGTTTCTTTCTGCTCCTCAGACTGAACAATTTTCTTATCTTCAAGTTCATGGATTCTTTCTTCTGCCAGCTTCAATCTGCTATTGATCCCCTTTAGGGAATTTTAAATTTCTTGTTACTGTGGTCTTTAGGTTCCTCTGTTGAATGCTTGATTTCCTTTAATTCTTTTTCCATATTTTCCTTTAGCTCAATGAGCATATTTAGGAATTTTTTTTGGTGAAGTCCTCGTCTGGTATGTCCCAGGTCTGGTTTTGCTCACTGATGGTATTCTTTATCCTGCTCCTTTGCCTAAGCCATTGTTTGCTGTTTCTTTGTATGTTTTATCTTTTGTTGCAACCTAGACATTTGGATATTTTCATGTGTTATCTCTGAAGTTTAGACACTGAGGTATATGTTTCTTAAGCTTGTTTCTAGCTAGTGTTATGACAGATTTCCCTGAATGCCAGGAGCTAACAAAAGAAAGAAAAAAAAAGATACTGCCTTGCTCAGTCTTTGCAGATTGGCCTTTGTGAGTGTTCTCCTTTAGAGCTTATCTGTCCTAACAATAAGTTTTAGAGACTAGCCTGAGGCAAAAGTGTAGGTTCATTCCCAGTCTCTTCTGTGCATGTCTTGGGCATGTCCTAGCAATTCCCCTCTTTACAAGGACCTGAATGTCCCTTCTTCCCTAAGAAAGGGTGTTTCCTCACAGTCCTGGACTTTGCCCTGCCTGCCAGCAAACATTTGCCCTAGGCAGCTGCACTTTGACCTTTCTGTAGAAGAGCTCTCTGAGCTTGCCTTCTACTCTCAGGGGAAATTCTGGAACAGCTAACCTGCAATGAGTGTCCTGGGTTAGTCCAGACAGATTGGCACGACATCCATGCTCTCAGTATGTGCATGGGGTTACTCTGCTCCCTTTGGAACCAGGATCAGGGGCCAGCACTGGGAGTGGGGGCTGGCTCCAGTGTGAGCCAGTGAGGGGATGGGGGAGGGGCCAGCAAGGGTGCCGGGAGATCCTACTGTTGTTTTTAAGTTGCCTTTACCTTGATTTGGTGCTTGCCCTGTTACCGCAGCCCTTTACTGCTCTCTAGAGCTTAGGGGAAGGTGGTTTGCCAGCTCTTGTTTGTTGCATGCATCCCTGGAGCAGCTCAATCCATCACCTTGATTACCTGCTTATGTCAGCTTCATTTCTTTTTATGACCGAATAATATCCTATTGTATGGATATACCACATTTTATTTATTCGTTCATCAGTTTTCTTTCCGCTTTTGACCCTTATGAATAATGCTGTTATGAACATGTGCACAAGTTTTGTATAGATCTGTATGTTTTCATTTCTCTTGGGTGTATACTTAAGAGTGGAATTGCTGGGTCATAGGGCAACTCTGTGTTTAACCCAAGGGGTTGCACCATTTTACATTCCCACCAGTAATGTATGAGGGTTCCAATTTCCCCACATCCTCGCCAACACTTGTTATTGTGTGTCTTTTTGATTATAGCCATCTTAGTGGGTATGAAGTGGTATCTCATTGTGGTTTTGATTTGCATTTCCGTGATGGCTAATGCTACTGAGCATCATTTTATGTGCTTATTGGCCATTTGTAGATCTTCTTTGAAGAAATGTCTATTTATATCCTTTACCCATGTTTTTTTCCTAAAGATTTATTTCATTTACTTTATTTTACCTTTTTTTTGCTTATTCCCCTCCTTCCCCCAGATGGTTCTCTCATCTGTCTGTTCATCATTTGCTTGCCTTCTCCAGGAGGCACAGGGAACTGAACCTAGGACCTCCCACATGAGAGGCGAGTGCCCAACAGACCGAGCCACACCCGCTCCCTGCGGGATGTTTCGTCAGCTGGCTTGTGACCTCTGCTTTTTGCGGTGGGGGCAGAGTCTAGCTCTTTGCAGCGGGAGGCGGCATCTGCTCGTCTTCTTTAGGAGGCACCGGGACCCGAACCCTGGGCCTCCCATGTGGTAGGCAGGCGCTCAAGCGGTTGAGCCACATCCGCTTCCTCCTTTGCCCATGTTTTAAATTTAGTTTTTCATCTTATTGAGTTGTAAGATTTCTTTCTATATTCTGCTTACAAATATGCTTTGCAAATATTTCCTCTATTCTTCCCTTCCTTCCCTCTCTCTCACTTCTTTCCTGCCTTCATGACACCCGCTGCTTTGTGCTAGGCTCTATGCCTGCTTCTCTTTAGGAACATAAATTGCTTAAAGGTGTATGTTTCAATTATCTGGAAAATAATTTTATGTAGAGAAATCCATTGTCAGATAGATAAATAAAAGAATTATTACCTTATATCCTTATGGGACTAGAATACCTGCCGGGATCTGTACTTAATAACTTAGCTCCTTATCTGCTTTTAAAACAGCTTAAGGACTGCATTTATAAATGGCATTTTTGTCACTAAAACTCTGTCCAAAAAAGTGTATGTATGTATGTTTATATTATACATACATATATGTGTGTGTTTATCAGTATATCAGGGATATCTTTAAAATCTGAGCTCTTTCTTATTATGTCTTATTATTGTAACAGTGCTTTAGTCAACTGGAAATGTATTATTAGATCACATCAAAATTCTAAGAAAAGGGAATTTTGTGTAAGATGTTGGGGTGCTGTGTTTAGTCTAACCACTTCCTCAAGGCAGAAAATCTGGAAGTAGTCTTAGCCTTTAGATTTTGCAGAGGAGGACTTTGAGGTTGAGATATTTTTTAAAAAATTATTTTGGGTGGTAAAATATATATGACATAAAAGTTGCCATTTTAACCATATTTAAATGTGCAGTGCAGTGACATTACATTGACAATGTTGTGCAACCATTACCACTGTCTATTCCCACAGCTTTTTCATCACTTCAAACAGAAAATCTGTACCCATTCAGCACCCACCCTCAGCCTCTGGTAACCTCTAATCTGCTTCGATCTCTGTGAATTTGCCTTTTATAGGTATTTCACGTGAGTGGAATTATACAATATTTGTCCTTTTGTGTCTGGCATATTTCGCTTAGCATAATGTTTTCAAGGTTCATCGATGTTGCAGAGTACATCAGAACTTTATTCCTTTTTATGGCTGAATAGTATTCCTACTTCAACAGTTGATGGACCCTTGAGTTGTTTTCACCTTTGAGGTTGAGAGTTTTCAGTGTGCCATCTTCCTCTGACATCAAGAAAGGACACCTTCATTCTTTGTGCTGACCAAGTCATAGCACAGTAAATGGAGCTAATTGGAGCTTCTATTATCCACAATTTTGGGACATAAAGAGGCAACTATGGCAAGTGTGATAAATTGACTGACTGGCAGCTAGAGGGTGGGGAGAAGTGGGCAGAACAGTTCAGAGAAGGTAAGGAAGCTTGATTGGCTGTGTTGTGACATGCAAGCATTAGAGATAATTACTAGGAAGATAAAACTGGAAAATGTCAATTTTGATCTGCTGTCAATAGAAATTGTTGGTTGTACTACAGTTAATATAAGATTATTAGTGATACCTTTTCTTCATCTTCTGTTTTCTTTGTGAAGACTTGTTAAAGGCCAGCCACTATCTCAGTGTGACATAAATCAGTGTTTTTTTAGGAGATACCGGGGATTGAACCCATGACCTCGTATGTGGGAAGCAGACGTTCAACCACTGAGCTATACCCACTCCCCTTTTTCTTCCTCCTTTTTTAAAAGCTATGGGACTTAAAAGAAGCATGGTATGTGGAAACAGATTATGCAAGTCCATAGGTGGAGGTGCTTCAGTGGTGGTAGGAGCAGGGCCTGGGCTGTGTACCTGTTCCCCCACCCCCGGGGCACCAACGGAGCAAAGGGAAGTAAGAAGGAAGAGGGCCGCTTGGCTGCTGGCCTCCTGGGCCTGGGGCTTCCAGTGACAGTGTAGGAAAGGAAAACCTGGATTTTGCTGACCTAGTGGTCCTCACCCACATATCAGTAAGGACCTCAGCCCTTCCCCCACCCAGGTCTAGGTGTTTGTCAGGGGAGGGGGGTGGAGGGTGTCTTTTTCTTCTCCCAGAGCTGAAGTTCTTAATCTACCCCATGCCACAGTAGTCAAGCTGCAAAAGAGTAGAGGGAACAGCTTCCCTGCCCCATGGCGTGGCCCTCCCTCTGATAAGAAGGGCTCCTGCCTCTAGGTTGCCAGGGCTTTGTGAATACAGAGTTTGGGAGGACAGCAGAGTCCAGCCATGGCGCTGGGCGCACAGTGTCCTCCCTACGGCCCTAAGCTGTCACCCAGCCCCGTCACCCTACAGTGTCTCCTTGCATTCAGCTAAGTCTCCTGTCTCCTTGACCCTCCCTGCTTTTGCTAGACATACTTGTGTGTGGGTCTGAATCCCAAGTGCAAATGGAAGTCAAATCACTAGACCTCTTGGCACTGGATGAATCAGTAGGTACAAACGTATGGAAGAGGTAGGGCTCAAGGTCAGTTCTGCCTGGAAGAGACACTCTGCCATAAGATACTGTGATAGCCACTGAGAGATCAAGAGTTGAAAGGTTTCTCCTCCTGGTAGAAGTTTGTATTAAATTAGTTTCTAATGAAGAAGTTGCACTTAGACCAGTTGAGGAGGGGGAAATTAAGTGCACTCGTATCACATTTAGCTAGGTTTCATGATAATGATTAGAGTGGCTGAATTTGTGGGGTTTTTTTCCCCCCACTCTTTCGATTGACCTCTATATGTGGACATAGTCAAATGCTTTTAATACATTTCTCCATATCTTTAGAAGTATGATTACCTAGAGAGAGATTAATTACAGGATAAAGTAAGAGCTTCTTCTTTAAAAAGTTGCATTAAACTCTAATAATTCTTTATGAAATGAGTAAGCTCCATGGAAGACGGACCGTAAAGCTGCTTGTTCACATCGTCCTTCCAGCACCTGGCACAGTGCCCAGTGCGAGGCCATCGAATGAATGAATAATACTCTGCGGGAGATGCTGTGCTGGCGCTGTCTGCTGGGGGTGTAATGTGTGAGAGACTCATGTTAAGCTTTACAATCATGAGCAGATTAAGAAATCTTTTTAGGAGTTACCTCATTGTATAGACAAAAAGTCACATCAAGCCCAGCAGAATGCTTATTTGAATCTACTGAATCCGTTTTTAAAAGTATGTAAACAGTAAATGAAGTATCCTTCTTAAAAGATTGGATTGGTGGGAGGAGGCCATGGTGTTTGGTGGTCTTTTGTTTCTGCCTGACCTGGGCCTGGGAAGGCTAGGTAGCCAGGGGTCTGTGGGACCCCCAAGGCTCCGGGTTGGGAGGTGTGGAGGAAGCAGAAAGGCGGGGGCTGCGGCAGGCCACGATTGGGGAACGGGGGCTGCGGCCTCTTATTTGGAGGTTAGTACCCGGGTACAGGGCTGGTGCACAGAGCTCCAGGTGGAGAGGACGCTTGCGGCATTTCCCAGTTCCCTCCTCTCTGGGCATTGCTTGGCCCTTGCCAGGCTGTTGCGTCTTCGCCGTCCCAAGTTTTCCATGTTAGAGGCGTAGCCGTGTGGGGAGACGTTTTTGAGCACCGCCCTGCCTGAGTGCCATGCTGCTGAGATGTATAGGTGATTGTCTGTCCCATCAGCTCTGGCCAGGCCTGGGGGTGGGGCTGGAAATGCCAGGGCACCCAGGGGCACTCGGTGGCCGTGACAGCAGTCATCGGGAATTCAGTTTACAATACGTGTAAAAATGTCTTTAAAATAATAATTGAGTTTTCAAGTTTTTCTTGACCTGTGGGGGTGTAGATGGTGATGGAGCTACAAAAGTATTAGCTATGTAAGAACAGAGGACAAGACAGTGTCAAGGAGAGCTGGGGCTCCACCATGTACTCACTAGGTGAGCTTATCATTTTGGAGCCTCAGTTTACAGATCTCAACAATGGGGATCATGATACATGCTTGCCCACATTTTATTCCTTTGAAAATCAGGTAACGTTTTGCCCAAAGCCCCATCAACTCTTAGTCCGTGTATTGTCCCTGAGTGTCTTACTTTCCTAGTTTTTTACCATTACCTATATACTGATGGCCCCCAATACATTTATCTAGCCTAAATCTCCAGGGGATCTTCTGCTCTGTCACATTTGCTTTTCTTCCTCGTGAATTGTATATCGCTTAAGGAAATTTTGATTTATTTTCTTTTTCAATTTAGAACGGAAGTCATCTTCAATTCTCCTATCATTTCACCATCCACTTTTGGAAATGTTGCTGGGACTGGTCTCCCTTCTTCGTTTATGCTGCTATTGTGTCATCTCTTGTTGCCAAGACTCTGTAACTAGTCTCACTGCCTCAGTTTCTCCCCTCTGCACCCATCCTCCCTCTTAGAGCCAGGCTGATCTTTATTGTGGTGTTTCTGTCCCCTATATGAGAAACAGAAAAGTCTTCAACACATAGTTTAAAAAAAAAAAAAAAGAAAACAAAACAATGCCTCTACAGTCTGGCCTAGACTGCCTTTTTCTTTCCTTTCAAATGTGGTTTCTTTATTATTATTTTATATAACTTAAAATATCAAATAGCAGTACAAGGATTTTAATGAAAAAAAAAAATAGCAGGCCTTTGTCCCTGCTTCTCCTTATTCTGAAATCCCGTTTCCCAGAGGGCACCTCTTTTTTTATCACTTCATGTTGCAATTTCTTGATTTGCCCAATTTTGACATTATCTTTGACTTCACTGAGTTTAGTAGTAGTATACTCTTGCTTCCTACATACTCATAGAAATTCCCTCTCTGTCTTCCATAGTTGTATCACAATGTTTAGCTAAATCTGTATTTAATGTTCATATTATTATAACTAAATAAGCATTTCCATTGCTGAGCCAAATAATATACCATGATTACATTTTCTTATTGTTAAACTGTTTTGTTTTTCCTGGAATTTAGAGTTGCCTCTTTTGGGGGGGCATAGTTTTCTTTGTTGCTGCCGTTATTTTACTCCAGGATTATCCAAATGAAAGTTTATGAAATTCTTCCAAAGAGTATTTTTCCATGATCAAATCCATCAGGTCAGGTACCAATATGTTTCATTTTCCTTCTTGGAGATGCCTTCCTGCCACTTTCTGGCCCAGCTGTGTTTGAGGCTCAGCACACTGGCCTCATCCTTGACTTCCCGTCACCTGTGTTAGATCCTCCGTTTACTACAGTACGTCTCTCACTTTCCTGGTTTATTCTTTTGTTTGGTGGAACACATTTCTAGTAAACCTGGGAAAGGGATGTGAATACGGAGCATAAGGTCTTGGAGGTCATATGGTCAATACTTGGCTGCCCGTATTGCTGGAGCTGAGCCTCAGAAGGGTCCTACTCACTGTTCCCTGAACCCCTCCCCTACTCCTTGCTGGGACTGCCGCCTGTTTCCAGCCTTATCCTCCCCAGTAGTCCTTTCTGCCCGCTTCAGCATCACCGCGCACTCTCATACCTCTGGATTTGTTCATGCTGTTTCCTCAGACTGGAGAGCCCTTTCCCAGTTTTCCTACCTGGTATAAGTTTAGCCATCAAACTAGATGTCTGTTGGGGTGAAAAAATTGTAGTTGAGAAAGAGCATGATTTCCACTTTGATTTAGCAAAGCTTCAAAAGATAGTTTTAAACAGGTATAGGGGAATTGTTGGGTTTAGGTTTGTCAACTGCCATGATCCTTTTTGGAATGAGCTATGGTATATTTCATTAACAAATAAAATTGAGTGTTTCCTCAAAGAACATAATTTTTAGTACAGTGGGTAAGTTCAGAAATGGCAAGCAAACAAATCCTGACTGCTTATCTGAAATATAGCTTCAAATTTACTGCTTGGATGGCATTTCTTTCAAATTACGTTTGACCTGTAAAATGTCTTTAGTAGACCTCGGTATTGATTTCTTAGGACTGGTGTAACAAATTACTACCAACTGGGCGGCTTAAAACAGCAGAAGTGTCTTCGCTTATGGTTCTGGAGACCAGAAGTCCAAACTCAAGGTGTCGGCAGGGCTGCGTTCCCTCGGGAGAGTCTGGTCTCTGCCTCTTCCTGCTTCAGGTACTCGGCTTCCTCGGCGTGCAGCCACAGCCCTCCGCTCGGGGGTCTCCTAGAAGGACACTTGGCCTGGGATTTAGTGTCCACCTGGGTAGTCCAGAATGACCTTTTCATCTCAGGATCCTTAGTTATATCTGCAAACACCCTTTTTCCAAAGGAGATAATATCCATGGATCCCAGGAGTTAGAGTATGGGCATAGCTTTTGGGGGCTACAGCCAAGCCACTACAGCCTCCAGAGGAAAGTGCTCATTGAGATACATGATAATCAAAAGACACGTTGCTCTCTGGTCATGGTATCATGCATCAGTAGCATTTTGCTTATTTATTCATTCACTTAGCAAATAAACATACCATGAACCAGGCTCTTTACTAGCTTCTAGCCTTACAAAATCCAATAAAGACAAACGCTTGCCCCTCAAGGAGCCCACAGTGCTGCCAGAAAGACCAGCTTCCCCAGGAGGATCCAAACCTGTTATTTGACCACATTGATGAATAATCAGACAAATAAGAAATTATAAATACACAGAGGAACTCTGGCAGGATTATTAGACATGTGAAAGGTTCAAAATTGATTAGTCATGCTTTTCCAGTCAGAGATGTTTTGAGCAGATTTTTGGTATGTCAAGTGGCTTTGTGATACAAACACAAACTCTGATAAAATCAGGCATTAAACTCTCTGCAGAATCCTCTCAGTTTATTCAATATGATCACATTTACTTCTTGCCTTAAAAATGTATTTTGTCCTATCCCAGAGGAAGATGTTTTTTACAAGGTACAAAAAGGCAAGTGGAAGGTCCTTCAGTCTTTGGAAATGCTTTATTGCTTTCATTTATTTTAGGGTACTTGATTACACTCAAAATCATTTCTCTAGGGTGTTCTTATAAGGCTCTCTTGGACTCAAGTGATAAGGTAGAAGAACTTTCAAACCGTAAATGATTATCCTTTCTCTTGGAGGTACTCATTCAGGATTTCTTTACGGTGTGG
The DNA here is from genome assembly GCA_029593785.1 of Cabassous unicinctus. Taxonomy (NCBI): domain Eukaryota; kingdom Metazoa; phylum Chordata; class Mammalia; order Cingulata; family Chlamyphoridae; genus Cabassous; species Cabassous unicinctus. The sequence continues at coordinate 17,940 of JAQZBX010028900.1, forward strand.
TATGTTTTGGATAAGTATTATCACTAATAAAGTACCCAAGTTTGTGAGTACTAAAGAAATAAAGATTGACGCACATTTAAGGTTATCCATTAATATAATTACTCCTTTTCATTTGCATTCCATCCTGCTATTTCATTTGAGAAAAAAAGGGATGCAGGGACAGCTGGTGCCCCTGTAATTGCATGTAACCTCCAGGCTGCTTTGTGGCAGCGGGTCACAAATGTCATCTTCTATCTTTTGTGTTTCAGTTAAAAAAAAAAAAAAAAAAAATGACAAACCTCGTGGTTCTGCTTTTCTCAGTTATAGGTGTTGTATAACCCATAAGAGTGGAATTGATTTTATTTTTGTTATTTGAGGTTAATTAGAAAATTGTTTTATGTTTGTAGGAGATAATTTAGAATGTCTTGTTAAAAAGTTTCCCAGTTAAACATAGGATGACTTGGTAATTACACTTCTAGGTATATGCACAAAAGAACTGAAAACAGAAATTCAAATGGATACTTGTATACTAGTGTTCATAGCAGCATTATTCACAATAGCCAAAAGGCCAGACTACCCAAATGTCCATTGACAGATGAATGGAGAAACAAATATGGCATATACATACAGTGGAATATAATTCACCCACAAAAAGGAATGACATCTGATCCATGTTACAGCATGGATGAAACTTGAAAACATTATGTTGAGTAAAATAACAATAAAGGACAAATATTGTATGATTTCACTTATGTAAAATATCTAGAATAGGCAAATTCATCGAGACAGAAAGATTAGAGGCTATCAGGGACCGGGGGGAGGGGGCAATGGGGAGTTAATGCTTAATGGGTACAGAGTTTCCGTTTGGTTTGATGAAAAAGTTGTCATGGGTTGTAGCCCAACATTGTGACTATAATTAATACCACTGAATTATACACTTAAAAATGGCTAAAATGGAATCTTTTGTAATGTATCTATACAATCACAGTAAACATTAAAAGAAAAAAAAAGTTAATCACTTTTTTCCATGTATGAGACGTATATGGTCAATATGCTAAGAAATGAAAAACCTTTATTTTTAGGTTAAAAAAAGCTTCCCAACTTTGTACTATTCTCACAACTTTTCTGAAGTTTGAAATTATATCTATAAAAGAACATCAAAATAATAAAACTTTGTGCCTATTTCAAGAACTAGACCCTTCATTGGAACATGACATTAGGTTGTTAAACATCACTTCTGAAATGTAATTAATTTTCATGGTGAGATTGAATCATTCAAGTGGTATTTGTACCTTTCACAGTCCCTCATCCTCCTGCCCGTCTTTTCCTCTCCCTCACCTAATACTAATGAATAATTATAATAGCAACAACTAACATTTATGGAGTAGAAAGTAATTTTATGTTAAGTGTCCTGGGGCAGTGGGAAAGCTTGTAGAAGCTAAGCTTCATTGGCATTGCTATGTTCACAATTTTCTTTTTAATTTATCGTCCTCCTCCTCTCTTTCTGTCTGTCTGCCTTCCCTTTGTCTGCCTTTCTTTTTAACTTATTTGTTATTGTACCCGACTAGGTCTTTGGGGTAAGCCCTGGACCAATCTCCTTAACTGCTAGGACAAGGGAGGAAAACCTAGACTTGTCAGCCTCAGTCTGAAGACTCAGAAGAGAAAACCCTTGCCGTGTCCGTGAAAACCCATGTTCCACCGGAGTGGCTGGCCCGCGTTCACCCCGCTAGTCATGTTGCCCTGGGCTGGATATGTTTGGTCATGTTAGATGCTTTTGCAAGTTGGGATTTTCCTTCTAAACCTAGATGCAAATATCTTAGACACCCTCAAGCTATGTACCCAAAAGCAGCCCAGCTCCAAGTTGAAGCTGGTAGAGACTCTTGGAGCTTTTCTTTATGTATAGGACTTAAAAATATAACAATATTTGTTTATTATTTCATTTTGATCTGTTCAAGGAGAGAAATGGGTAGATCTCAGTGATTTGTTGAGATGGATTTCTGAGTCCATTTTGTTTTTTGAAGGCGGTATCGGATTGAACCCAAGACCTCGTACATGAGAAGTAGGCGCTCAACCACTGAGCTACATCGGCTTTCCTCTGAGTATTTGCTTTCTGTTGTCTCTGATTTTTTGTATGTTTAAAATTAGGATGGTGTCTAAAGACTAAAAAATAGATTCAGATGTTGCTTGCTGCTTTAACTTTATTAAAAGTCCTGTTTTTGGAAAAGTAGGTAGATGTAATTTTCTTATCATGCTAATAAGAGATATTTAATTTTTAAATAATTTAATCTTATATTTGTTTTCAGTCTTGTAGAAGATAAAGAAAATAAATGGCCTTCTGAATGTAATCCTGATCACTCCTAGCTTTTTTTTCTTTAATTCTAGTTTTCAAGGTCATATATCAATAAGAAAGGAGGGACACCAAAATCATCGAAAATTAAAGAACCCTTTGTCCATAACTGCCATCATATAAAATATTCTTTTCAATTCTAGTCCATCTGGATGTAAACAGACTAAAGCCACAATTAGCAGTATTATCAGTGCCAGGAGAATTTGGTGAGTTTGAGTCACTTTTGAGTGTCTGCCCTCAGAAGCAAGTCAGTTTGGCAGTTGTTTAATTTCTCCGCTCATGGAGAAGTCCAAGTCCGTATGCAGTTTGCCGAAGTTTTACCTACAGAGCGAGAGTCGGGAGTGGGGTCAGCCAGCTCAGTTGGCAGCAGGCAGGGTCCGATTCTCTTGCAATTTTATCTGCCTTTCCAGTACTCGGACATAAAACATGATACAATCAAAAGCTTTGGACACCCATATAGGGGGGCCAGTTAGGAACAGGCCAGCACTCTGTCTACTTAATGTTTATTTGGGAAGCCACTTTGTAAGATGAAAAACAAAAGTTAAAAAGCTTTGCGGGGCATGAGTTCAGGCTGCTGTGGAGACAAAACTGGTGTAAGAACCTGTGTTCCCTGCCCCATACTAAGGCACAGCTGTGTCAGCTGGACACCTCTGAAGGTTCGAAGTATGGTAATACACTGGTTAGTAGTTTTGTTTCTTATTTACTTTCATGTTGGTGGTATGAGTTAGTGTGTTCAGATAATTCACTGAATCTTTGAGCTTTTTTCTTGGTGAGATCTGTTTGTTCGTTTGGAAATATCAGTGAACATAGTGCCATTGGTGTTTTGTGGCTTTTAGCTTTTGAGTTCCCTCTGAAGCTGCCACCATGACGTTAACTTTTGATGAAGTTAAGAGCATCAGAGGGTGGAGAGAAATGGTCACCAGCAGTTAATAATGTCCCGATGTTTTAGGAGTGTGGGAAGAATGCCCAATTCCATGGAGGAGTCTGGAGGCTCACGTGGTGAGAAGCTCCCCTGACCACATGTAAATTGAGAAATAGATTTTAAAATCAGTTTTGATTAAAATGGGAATTTGAGCCTGCTGCTTAGAAGCAACCATCTTGCTATAAATTATTTATGGCATGAGCATAAGGGTTTGGTATAGAGGCTGTAAGCCTTTTTCCATGTTGTTTCAAAAACTGGTTTGGTTATAAAGAGAAAATTTATTTTGATAATGAAAAAAAAATTTCTTAAGGGGGGTGGGGTTAGTTCCTAAAGTGACTATAAGGTAGACGATAAAGATAAATTAGTAATACTTTTCAAAATAATCAACAGTGCAGTTGAATTCTACATAAGAGTGCTAATTACAGAGCCCTGAAAAAGTTTGTCATGTTAGATGCGCTCTGAGCTGTTTCTCAGGGTGGGCACACCGGTGGCTTAAGGAGCTGCTGCGGTTTTGGAGTCCTCAGCTTTGAACACGGTGCTAACTGGGTTAGGCTCTAGCGCCCTGCTAGGACTGCACAGGGGTGGTCTGAGCAGAGGGACCCAGGAGACGGAGGGTGGCCATCTGGCTTGCAGTGTTGACCCCTCTTCTGGGATCAGATCCCCACCTCTGGCCATGGGATCGGACCCTCACTCCCGCCCTTGCCTGCCCTGCCTGCCCTGAGGAAGTTTAGATTCTCTCTTGGGAAACTGGAAATTTAGACAGAGATATGGAGACTGTTTCATGAGTGCTCGAAAAGATGGTGTTTTCTCTGCTTCCATCGTATAGGGTTTGATACACATCAGTACATTATGTGTTACCTGCTCTCCGGGTCTTTTCCTACTTTTTTGCCTCCTTGATCTGGCATGGGCTGAAAGCAGTGAGAGCGAGTCTTCTGTTGCTCTGTTTCTGTTCCTCTCTCTTGTTTTTAAACATCTGTTTATTCAATAAATACTCGTTGCTTGCTCCCCACAGGCCAGGAATACATCTTTGACCAAGACTGACAAGGTCCCCACTCTCATGGACCCGACATTTTAGTCGGGGGAGGTGGACAGTGGCCAAGGGGGGAAAACCCACAAGACAACTTCACATGCTGAGAAGTGGGGTGAAGAAAACGCTGGAAGGCCATTGCTGCGTAGCGGCGAGGAGTGGTTCCGGCTTTGTCAGGGCGCCCGGAGGCCTCTGGGAGGAGTAGCAGTCGAGGTGAACTCTGCGTCAGCAGAGGGGCAGCTCTCCGGGGGCTGGGGGAAGAGAGTCCTGGCAGAGGGAGCTGCGGCCGCAAAGACTGTGAGGTCGAAACAAATGTGGAATTTGGGAGGAGCAGATTCTGCGATTTTTTTTGTCTGCCTTTGTATGCTCTTTGTTACATCGGATCCTCCAGATAGCTATGAATTTCTTTACAGCTTTTATCCTGTATCATTAGAAATGCCTTGCTTTGTCTCATTTAATTCTCTTTGCTGCAGAGTTAACAGTTTCTGACATTGCATCCCTTACATTGTTTTGTTCCCATTTGCCTTTACTTTTACTCTCAGCCTTCCTGGGCCATCCAGATGTTTCTGTGGTTGATAGCAGTGGTCTCTCTCCAAAGTGCTGTGTATGCACCAAGCTGGGAGTGGCAGGGGCAGTGTTAAATGATCCAATTAAAATTAGAAGTTTATCTATATTTAGTTTATTTAAAAAATTAATCCTTCACTGGGTGACTGCTTCCTGAGGGTCCCCTGGGAAGGTGGCGTGAAGGAGGAAAAGGGCACCTCTGGAGGGTGTGACTGGGGTGGCCTCACCTTGGGGTCACTCTCATGATGCTGGACCACGGCCCAGCCCACATGCTCAGGGTGTTCAATTCATAAAAGCACACGCTGTCTCTAGTCCCTACATCACCCACCCCCCTTGGTGGCATAGCGTGATGCAAATCCCCATGCCTTGGATGGAAGTTCATGCCCTTTTAGTGCCCTCCCCCACCCCCCAGGCTGGGTGCACATGCCCAAGCTGAAATTCAGACTGTGAAATTTTAAATCCTTAATGGGGAGAAGCTGAGAAAAAAAAAAAAAAAAAGACTTCCTAAGCCACAAGAAATATTTTTCTCAAGAGGGAGAATCTTCAATATTTCAAACCTCTCTGGGAAAAGTGCTCCAATGAGCCTTGTGTTTGTGCACATAAAACAGAGATCAATTTTGAAACGGAGAGAAGTTTGAGACCCGGTCACTGTGGCGGGGAGAAGATTGCTAGGTGCGTGAGGCTTCGTGACGCGTGTCTTCTGCATGGTTCGTTCCCTTATTAGCCACCCCTCAGTCTTTTTGAATGATTTTCACCTTTAATTCTATTTTGTCCAGTTTTCATATTGCCCTCCCTTTTTACTTTGGCTTCTGTTTGCTGAGGAGATCCATCTTCCTCCAACCCCTCGCTGGCAGGGAGAGCCCGTGGGCAGAGCTCAGAGCTGTGCCTCTGTACACCAGCCGTGCATCTCAGCTCAGGAGGTCGAGGATGATGGAAGGAGGGTGGCTTCTGCTGCCTGCCAGACCCCTTGGGCCAGCGTGAGTGCATCGGAGGGTGTAGTGAGCAGGGGCCGAGTGGAGAGCATGAGAGGTTTTCTGAGACTCTGGGCACCAGTAGTACGCCCTCCCTCCATCCTTTCTCCCCGCAACACACGTATTGAGCATCCTCCATGGGCCAGGTGCTGTGCTAAACATCAGGGTCTCAATAACTAGCAAAGATGGATGCATACCTCGCCCTCTCTTGGGTGAACCTGGCCATCAGATCAATCACAGAAGCAGGGAAAACTGCCAGTCTTGAACCAGTGTTTCCAAAAGAGGCACATGATGCTCCCGGCCAGATGTCGGTGGGTTGCCCTGGTCTGGAGCCCTCTGAAGGTTCCCAGGAGGAAGGGGCATCGAGCCGAGATTGCAGGAAGCCCCAGTGGGAGCCAGGGTGGAGGTGGACTGGAGGCAGGCATGGGGGGTGTTTTTCAGTGGAGCCAGGTGCCTGTGCATTTTGTGCACTGCTCTATGTGGAGCTCCTGGCACAGGGCTGGCCTCTCGTGTATATGCTCAGTAAATAAAAACTGAGCAAGTGGAAGGCCAGCAGGGCCGGAGCAGATTGCACAGGGGAGCGTAGATTAATAGGGAGCTAGAAAAGCTGGTGGGGGCCGGGCTTCACAGGGGCTTTGTAGGTAAAGAGACTGTTTGAAAACAAAACGCGGTTAATAATTATTCCTGGACAGTAGGAATTAAATGGGACTGACCCTGGCAAACTGAGCTGTCTGGTCACCTTCTCACAGGCCACCCTAAGGATTTTAGTATGTTTTCTGAGAACAGTGGAAGGCCCCTCAAAAGACTTTCCTTTGGGATGGAGGGGGTGGGGCACAGCTTGGTCACGCTGGCAGCAGTTTGGTAACAGATGAAGGTGAGTAGACAATCGCAGTGGGCCAGGCAGGAGAAGACAGTGGCTGGTACTGGGCAGAGGTGGGGAGCATAGAAAGGAGCAGTGGCAAGGAGGCCCAAGAATGGTCTGGAGAGAGATGTGTGCCGTAAAAATGACAGGACAAGGTGCTGGGTTGCTGTGGCTCCTGAGGAGAGGGCGGTGTGAAGGTCTCAGAACTGGCCAGGATGGTGTCACAGGCTGAGTGGGAATGGGGAAGGAGCAGGTCCCGGAAGAGTGCGCAGTTTGGGCCAGCTTGGGAAGTCCAGGCATGAATTTAAAGAGCTTCATCCATAGATTTATGAATTCTGAAATTAGGAGAGAATAAGGGAATTCCATTGAGTTTACATGCAACTTCGTGCCCCACTTCTCAGTTCCTCCACCTGCCCATCACTTAAACCCGAAAATTCATCAACTAAGACCAAGCCATTTCTTCATTAGAGATAGATGTGCTTAAAAAGCAAGCTGGAAAAGTACTGTTTGGGAGGATTAGCTTGGAAACACTAGTGAGGGAGAGAAGGAAGCAGAATTGGGGTCTGGAGATGCCCCCAGGGCTGTCTGAAAAGCCAGGGCTCTGCGGTGAACCTCAGTCTGAATTTACAGCAGCCGTTATGTATATGTAGCATGCAAACTTTTACGGTACTGTTTGGCAAATAACTCCTCTCCTTTCGGAGATCTTTAAGCACCCCTCTTGTTTTTGGAATATGAAGAGCTAGTATGGCCAGGGAGGTGGTAACTTTAAAATGTTTTGGGTATTTGCAATGTGCAACACTTCAATGTCACCAGTTGGAAATGTTGGCATGGCTTGGTCTTTCAACCATCTGTTAATTCATCCAAGAGAAGGAAAGGCAAAGAGTCTTGGGTCATGTGAGACACGTAGAGGCCAGCAGTTCCACGGGCTGTTTCATGAAGCCTGACTCCCTTGGTGGGTGTTACCTTGACTGCAGGTAACCGGGCTTGGTGAGCAATGCCAGTCGGGCCACCGTTGCCCTCTTCTGGTAAGGGGCTAATGCTACAAATATACTGAGTTTTACAAGGAAGGCAAACTCAGGCTCGTTTTTCGTCTTTGGGCAACCATGCTGTGGCAGCTGGCCTCAATCCCTGTAATGAAATGAGTGTTTGGTTTAAAACGTGGGGTCCTCTCTCGGTTGTAATGTATACCCAGAGCATGGACCGGGGGAGGGTCTAGCCTTACTTACAGTTCTGGCTGGCAGGGACTACCTTGGACGGCCGTATCACTTTCCACAGTTGGGCCATGCTCTGCTTGGCAAAAAATAGTTCTTTCAGCCCTTTCTCTGCCTGTGAAACCCTGTCTGGCTGCTTCATTAACTAACACGTGTGAATTTGCATCATTGATAATGGCAGCAAACCCGAGGAATATGGTTTTAATCAAATTTTAGTATCTAATATCTCTGAAGCATTAGGGCACAGAACATTATAGGGCTGGGATAAACAATTCATATTCAGTGGGGGCATGTTAGCATTTCTTGGTGACATATTTACACAATTCATAATTTAAAAATAAGTTTCTGTTACATGGTCGCATTTAAGAATATGTTCAAGTAACTCATTCCACTGGGAAGGGAATGAGAATATGGGGTTACTTTGGTGGTTTCAACAGTTCCTGTTGGCTGGCCTGGTGCTTATTCTTTTCTGATCTGTCTTTGGCTGTGACCTCTCCTTCCCTCCTCAAAAGAGAGGCAAGCACTAAGGTAAACTAAGTGGGTTTTCCTCTTTAAAGGGACCCTGTAGTGAATACTTAGAAGGGAAATACTATTTTGTGAGGGATTGAATTACTTCCTTGGTACAACTTTTTAAAATTTAGATTTAAAAAATGACCCAATAAGTAGTTATTTGGCCTTTAAAACCTGAAGAGTATGACAAATAAATACTGGCTACTATACTTGGTTTGATTATTAAAGATCTTAAGACATAATGGTTTTTTTGTTTTGTTTTGTTTTTTGAGGTACCGAGGGCTGGGGGTTGAACCTGGGACCTCGTATGTGGGAAGCCAGTACTCAACCACTGAGCTACATCAGCTTCCCAAGTTGTTTGTGTTTGTTTGTTTGTTTGTTTTGCTTGTTGTTGGTTCCCCCCCCCCCCATTGAGAACCAGAACCGAACCAGGGACCTCCCATATGGGAGGCAGGAGCTCAACCACTTGAGCCACATCCACTCCCCATAATGTTTTTTTAAGTCAGATCAATTTGATATTTACAGTTCAATGTAATTTTTCTAGAAATTTAACAGTTGCAGAAAAAATATCAAACGTGGTCATCTCATTAAGATATTAGTGATGCATAAGAATCGTTACATATCTTCCCAACTATCCCTATGCAAAGACTCCTGTGCAAATAGCCTGAAATGAAAATAATTAGATAACAAAGAGTCTCCTGAAAATGGGCAGAGCTGTCATGTGGATTTTACACAATATTCTCTATTCATTCGTGTGATCATTTGGGCCTTGTTAAGCATTACTGTGATGTAAGAAGGCTATGTAGGATGGAGGTAGCCGCTGGTTGGCCAGGTGAGGAATCATATAACGGAGTTGTTTCTATTGCCAAATTAAACCCATAGCCCCATGGAAAAGCCTTCAGTGACAACTTCTAATAAGGAAAGGCCAAGGGGACTCTTTCTAGGTTGTTCTGGGCCATTGGGAGGACCAGAACTACTCAGGAGCTCTCTGGCCAGGGGGGTTTGCAGTACTTCTTTGATTCTGGACTGTTTGCTCCTCTCTCTTCTTCCTCCTTGCCTTAGATCCCTGGGAATTCTCTAGCGCCTGGGAATTCTGCCAGCTTCATGTAGTGATTCTGGAGCAGGGCTTCTCCACCTTGGCACTTGACAGTTTGTCCAGGTTCCTGCTTGCTGAAGGGATGTCCTGAGTGTGGAAGGATGGTTGGTGGCTCTGCTGGTCTCCATCCTTTGTGTCCTGAGTGTGGGAGGGTG
>JAQZBX010028901.1:0-27583 GCA_029593785.1 Cabassous unicinctus
CCCTGGTGACGCTGTCCCTGGTGACGCTGGCCCTGGTGACGCTGTCCCTGGTGACACTGGCCCTGGTGACACTGACGTGCTCCAGCCACGGGGATGGTGGGGTGCTTCCGTGCGCAGTGTTCTCGCTTGTGGCATAAACCTACGTAAACGCCTCTTTCAAGCTGGTGTTTTTGTGCTTCTCTGCAAGGTTAATTTTATTTCCATATTTTAACTATTAAGAAAGAAACTCATTGAGAAATATATGACTGTTTTTATGAAATGTATCAAATCCATGGGTGGTTGGCAGAAACGATGACAGAGTGCTGTAGGATTGGGGTGTCGGAGGGTCCTTCCCAGCCACCCAGAACTGAGCTGTCCTGCTCACGAAGGCAGCCAAGAGCGTGTGAGGCCCCCGCCCTCGGCTGCTCAGCCAGGGACGGTCCTCCCAGGCCTGGCCTGGACTCTCACCCTGGCCAGGCCACAAGGCCCAGGGCACACTTGGTCATTTCCTGGTTGTTCCAATTTTGGGTCAAATAAATGTATACCGTTTGTTTTACACACTTTTCAAAACTGGTTGGTGAAACTGTCCTCAGATGATCTGCCTGGGTGCCGGTTGCGAGTGGAGGTGTGGCTGATTGTGTCAGAGCAAGCAGCCTTGGCCTTACAGCTGTGCCGGCCAGGCCTGTGTGCACCTCCGCTGCACGCTTCCCACCTGCTTCTTCATGGCTCCTTCTCCCTGCAGGGGGAGACCACACAGCTTCCTTTCCGTAGGAAAACCTCCACGGATGCTTTATGAGCTCATGGCATGGGTTTTCAAAACATACCTGAACTGGCAAGACAAAGCCTGGTGCGTCTCCCCCACCTTGGGCCTCAAACAGCTGGAGCCTGTGGCAGCCCATGGAACCCGCACCAGGGGTCTCTTCTGTGCCTGGACGGCGTCCATTCCCCTTTCTCAGCAACTTCCCACCCAGCTTATTGTGATGTGAAGACTCTGAGCTCACAAACCACTCATGAATGGGAACGTGTGGACGTGTGACGCACATGGCAGCACTTTTTAAAAATTTTTATTGTGATGACATATGTACAAACTAACCTAAAATTTCCCATTTTACCCACCTTCAAGTGTAGAGTCAATTACACTCATAATGCCGCGCTGCTGTCAGCACCGTCCATGCCAGTGGGGCCGTGCAACGTTAGGCCTCCCGCGTCCGCTCGCTTTGCCGAGCGTGGCTGCCCCTGGCTCCGTGTGGCGCCGTTTTGGAGGGCAAGCTCTCTCCTGCCTGGGCTTTGTCTGGTCCGCCTGGTCCCTGCCGGCCCTCTGGGATCCTGCTAGGTCCCCGGCTCCTGGGCCAGCCTTCGTCAAAGACCAGGCTTCTCGGCTTGCTTTTATCTTTCTGCCTCCGTGGAGTTAAAGCTTTATTGAGCTTCCTCTGGTCCTTGACATAAAGTTTCCTTTGTCTCCAGGTTCAGGAGTTGGGTCTGAGACCCTGGGCTCACTGCTTCTCTCCTGATCCACCCGGGGGTCTCCCAGGACTTGGCTTCTTAGGTTCTGCTCCGCTTAACTCCCTCAACACTTTCTTGGGCTTCTCACGGCCTCTGAGTCATCTGCACTTTATTCATTGTTCACCTTCCTCCCAGATACTCTGTGGCTCATTAAAATCCATATTGACAGTGTCCTCCTGGCTCTGTGGAAGATTCTCGTCTATCGCTGCAGAGTGCCCATTCCACGTTCATGCTTTACAGATGCTCACACCCAGTGCCGGCGGGGCGAGGGCTGGCACGGCCTGAGGAAGGAGCCCTCGCCTCTTTAGAGGACGCGTGCGAGTTCCCTCAGCTGGCAAGCGGGTGGGCAGTGCAGGACTCACAGAGCGTCTCCAGCCCTAAGGCCAGAGCACCTTCTCAGTGCAGGCAGCACCTCGGACCCTGCTCCAGCCTGAGGCAGCCCCTCGTTCGGGCAGGCGCTGAGCTGCAGACGGCTGTGGCTACCACTCAGAGGCAGCTGTGTGCAGAGGTGCAGCCTGCACTGAGATCAGCTCCCCAGTAGCCTCTTCTCCCTGGAAGCCGGGAGCCGAAGCTGTGGAGGCTTCTGGAGGGCTCCTAAAGCTTGGGCCTTGGGAGTGAGGGGAAGGGGCAGTTGGGGGCTTCGTCCCTCAGGGCAGGTCCAGGCCCATTTTGGCCTTGATGTCCCCTTTCTCAGAACTCTTGCTCTGCACACAGAAAATAGGGTGTGATGGGTGGTGATGCAGAAGTCCGTTTCAAGCACTGCAGCGGAGACTCTATTTTCCTAGTTACAACACAGTGCATGGGACTGTTTTGGAAGTTTTTTATGTTGATCAATGGCTAGACTTCCAATTCCTTTGAATTCCTCCAGAGTATTGTAAAGTTCTGGACACCCGCATATTTTAAATAAAATGTTTGCTGGAATGAAGGAACAAGACCTCCCACTTCCAGTTTCTTAATTCCTTTTGATTTGTGGTACTTCTCAATAAAAATGTAGTCAGCTTCTCTGGCTGTGACGAGACGAGCCCCCCTCGTGTGGGGCTCACACTCTGCAGGTGCAGAGAAGACAATCAACAGACACATGAAGGAGCGTGGGAGTGGCGCTGCCGGGCCACGAGTCAGGAGGGCCACGGCGCGGGGGCCCTGGCGTGGCTCCTCTGCTCACTTTGCAGCCCACGCACCCCCTGAACGAGGCGGAAAGCTGCTGTCTCCCTCAGCCCTGTGCGCCACCTCCCGGAGTTCCTTCCCTGCCGAGGGCTAAGCCCCACAGCAGGAGGCTGTATCCTTTCCTCAGATCGCTAAGGGGCTTAGTTTCCTAAGCTAAGGGGCGAACGCTCGAAAGGGGGTTGGGCAGGTGGGCTTTTTTTAGTAAATGTAGGCTGATTTCCTTTCGGGAGCCCTCTGATCAAAACACACTGGCCAGGCTGCACATGTGGTCACAACAGCAGGTGCTGGGCGTCCCCTGGGGCTGGTTGCTGGCAGCCAGGGGAAGCCCTGCTGCCCCGGGGGTGGGCTGTGTGCAGTGGGCAGCGGAGCGTGGCCGCAGCTCTCTGTCCGGGTGACGGGTAGGGAAGTGCAGGCCGCGGGCCCTGTGGGCAGAGCTGCTGGAGGGAGGTCAGGGCCCTGCTTCCTCAGCACCCCGTGGACACCTTTAGGCTTTTGGGCAGCCCCTCCTTCGGGAGAAGCCCGGTGGGAGCGGGAGGCCTGGGTGCGGGGCCACAAGCCCCGAGAGAGACAGAGTAAGGATGCGTGTCCCATATGATTCACACACTCTTCATGCTGGTTCGTTCCATCAAAGTTAACAAAACGAAAGGGAAAAGGTGAGTCACAAAAGGGTGTTAGAAGGCCAAGAACAGAGAGCAGCTGGTTCAGGTGGAGGAGCAAGCCTGCGTCCCGGAGCAGGCCCTCCTCAGCGGTGGCGATGGATGCGGAATGGCTGGGCGGGGTGTGTGCACCGTCATTTATTTAGCTCACTTGAGGATATGCCTCAGATCAGCAGTGTCCTTAAAAAGCTCCAGGAAAGCAGCTTGGCTTGGGGGCAGCCGTCCAGGCGGGCTTGCTCCGGGTCTGGGACGCCCGGGCAGCATCCACTCCTGGGTGGCGGCAGCAGTTCCTGGATCTCACCAGCCAGAGGACGAGGATGTGCTCTCGGCAATGACGCATCTTCCCGGCACCTCCAGCAGACCCCTCTGCATTGCTCGTTTGGTGACCTGCCCTTTCCAAGGGCCCGCCCAGGGCAAGGACACAGGCTCCCCTTTAGGAGCTGGGGGGTGGGAGGCGGAGAGCAGGCTTCCAGGTTCCTGTTCAATACTCTCCTCCGAAGCTGGAGGGTGTCAGTAAGTAAACGCGCCGTGAAGGTCGAGCTGGAGGATTGAACACCATTGTCTCTGAGGATTGGTTGAAGCATCTGGACCTGGCTTTAGCTTGGACGGGTGGCGGTGGTGCTAAGGAACATGTAGAAGAGGACGCGGAAATGCCTCGCTCTGCCGTCATCTCCCTATGAAGATAGGGGCTGCCCTTGCCGGGGGGGGGTGGGCGCCCCGTTTAAGGATGAGGTGGGTTCAGTGATCTCGCCGAGCTCTCTCCGAGCAGGCAGCTAGCTAGAGCCTGCCTCCTGCCCACCAGGCCGGGGAGCCCATGGCAGCCCCCAAGTGTGACCCACACCTGCCGCCAGCCCCCCACCCTGCTCGCACACTTGAGACGCTGCCGGGCCGCCGGGACAGGTAGACACCTCCCAGATGCCCGTCCCAGGGCCTCTGCCACTCCAGCTCCTGCAGCCCTGAGTCTCCATGGGGCTGGACTTTGGGGCTTGTGAGTTTGGAACCCTCCTTGGCACGCATGGAAGGAGCTGCCCTCACGGCTAACAGTAGGTGCACTTTGTTAACGGGCCTTTTCCTAGGTGCTAATCTTGATACGCTAGACTGGAGGTGTTGCAGTTGGGCAGTTTGATTTAATTATGAATTCCAAAAATATAATTGGATCATGCTTATAAACTGATCTGTTCATCTGGGCATGATTGTTATGATTAGGGCGTTGACTGGGCCATGTCAGCAGGGCGTTGAGCCCCACCCCTTGGTGGGTGGGGAATCAAATATAAAAGGCAAGGCAAAGGACAGAGTTGAAGCAGATTTTGAGAAGCAGTTCTGATGTTGGAAAGAAGGCCCCAGGAGAAGAGAAGCGAGCTGTTCACTTGATCGTCTACAGCTGACCTTGTGGAGGAAACAGAGGAGCTGAGCCCGGAGAGAAATGCAGCCCCAGGAAGAGAGGAACCCAGGAAGCCTGAACCCTGGCAAACGTCGGCAGCTGTCTTGCTCTAACACGTGGCAATGGACTGTGGTGAGAGAAGAAACTTAATGCTTTATGACCTGGTATCTGTGGACTTCTACCCCAAATAAATACCCTTTATAAAGACCAACCCATTTTTGGTATTTCACATTAGCACCCCTTTGGCTGACGAATACAGGAGGCATCTAAAGTCCACTGTTTTAGCAGAGGCCTCTTAACCCTGGCCAGAAGCTATGTTGATACTTTTTAAAGTCTGTTTTCTGTGCTTTATACAGAAAGTATACACTTGAGTAAGATTCAAGTGTTGGCCTTTGGGGCAGATATGTCATTTTGGTAATACAATATACAGATTACTGAATAATTACATAAACTCTGGGCAGCCGTACTTCCTAGCATATGCCTCTGCTCATGAGGCTGGGACAATACTTCTAAGAAATGTTACTCATATAGCATTCTCTCTGAAGAAGTCCTCCCGTTGGATGGGAACGGGGGGATAATATTGCCTTGAACACTTAATTTGGAATAAGGCACTAGAGATTTCAGAGATTGAGGGGTTTAGAGTGCCAACTATCTCCTAAGATTTAGACCCAAACAAGAAAAAAGCTTCAAAATAAAAAAAAAATTTAATGTATCCTCTGAATTTAGACATGTGTAATGAATATTCTTTTTGTTTTTTGCTTATCTGGAGGCTGAGCAATCCCAGGCTGGGGTTTTCCCTTTAATATGAGAGAAAAGAAAACGTGTCTGGAACGGAGCGACTCGAGGGCCACTTTTCGGGCTCCTGGAGTCGCGTGGCCTTCACGGAGGCACGACGGTTACGTGTGCTAGAGCGCAGCAGAGGGGAAAGAGTGGCAGCTGGAGGCAGACTTCAGAGACTCGCTGGGCTTTCGCATTGTTGACTCATCCTTGGCTAGAAAGTTAACACTGACAGGCAGAGCCTTTTTTTCAGACAATATCTTTGTGTCTTGAGAGAATGTTATAAAATGCAGGGCTGGGTGTTTCTGAGCCACTGTCGATGTCTAATTATTGGATTTTTCATCTGAATTTTCTCAGGATGATTTCAGCCCTCCACAAATGAGAGATCGTTAAAAAACGCTGTCTCTGAGGGTGCCCAAAGCAGCCTTTCAGCTGGGTCTGAGTCCCCCGGGACCTCTCTCAGGTGGTGATTGAGGTGACGCCGTCCTTTCTAGATGACGCCATTGACACAGCAGCCGCCACGGCTGCGGCTCGTGCTCTGCGCACATCCAGGCAGGTGTGAGAATCACAGGGCACCCGTTACGCCGTCGTCCACAAACAAGCCCTGTGCCCCTCCCTCACTGCCCTCCGGGACCTCAGTCAAGTGCCCCCGACCACCCACAGCTCCCTCACTTGGCCCACCCTTCCATCAGGAAGAGAGAACCCCTTTTTGGCATGTTTTTCCGTCTTCACGAAACTGGCCTGGGTTATGGCGCCATCAGCCCACGTGGCCAGACGTCAGGGCTCTCAGCAGAAGCGCAAGCACGGTGGGCTCTGTGGGGAGCTGTACGCTCGGTCTCCCCTTCCCGGGAATCAGGACGGGGCCACCCAGCTCCAGTGTCTCTTAGAACAGACCTGGGGGGCATTTCAGAGCATGGGGCTCGAGAAAGGTGCGAGCGGAGCTGGCTGAGGCTGTCTGAACACGCACCCTGGAACGACCTCGGGCGAGGTTTCTCGGTTAGTGCACACACCAAGCCGAACAGCCACGAAGCCTCTTCCCCGCGCTGCTCGTCAGTGGGCAGGGCTGTGCCCCCGCCCGCCCCACACGCTCGCGAGGCCGGGGAGGGCAGCAGGGCGGGGGCTCTCCTCTGGTCCGCTGTCGGCCTGCCCAATCCCGGCTCGCCTCTTCACACTGAGCTGTGAGCTGCTTGCTCAGTTTTCCTCCCGTCTGCAATTGTCCGCACATCTCTGTCGTTCCAGCCCTGCTGGGGCTTGTGCCTGATGCAGCACCAGGAGTGAGGACGCAGTGGAAGGCGCACCCTGACAGCGTCCCCGCAGCGCCCGGGCCTGCCTGCTGCAGCCGGGAAAGGCGTCCCCTGGGCTGAGGATGCCTGATGTCCCACAGCTACCCACAGACCCTTTCCCCTAGGTGCTCCTCATCTGCATCCGGCGGACTCGCGTGTCCCAAAAGGTGTGCTGCTATTCTAGCCCTGCGTAACTGTGCGCGTGGCCTTATTTGGAGTTAGGGTCTTGGCAGGTGTAAGCAAAGGTGAGGTCAGACTGAATAGGTGGGCCTGGGCCAAAGACTGCTGGCCTTGTGGGAGGGTCCCTCCGCGGGGTGACAGAGGCTGGAGGGTGCAGCACACGACGAGGGCTGGACGAGGCGAGAGAGGGCCTTCCTGGTGCCTATGGAGGGAGCGCGGCCCTGCCGACACCTTGATTTGGGACCTCTGGGTTCCAGAATTGTGGCCCCCCAGTCTGTGGTCATTTATCGTGGCAGCCGTAGGACTCTAAGAATCCTGTGGCTCTTACCTCCCATTGCTAAGTCGGCCTGACTGCCGCCGTGGGACTTACAAACTGCTTCTCTTGCAACAAAACGCCTCTCCGTGGGGCTCTGCTGCTCAGATGCGCCGTTCCCACCCTGCAGTGGGTCGCAGCAGCAGAGTCTAACTCCTGGGTGGAAACGAGCCAGATGGAGGTGCAGATGGAGCAGCCTCCAGCACGTGTCCTAGCTTGTCAGTCCTCGGCAGAGTCTGCGCAGACGGCTGGGGGTCCCTGGGGCCGATCCCGTCCCTGTCACGGAGTAGCTGCACTGAGTGAGGAGACGCCTGGCAGGTCTCACTGAGGCAGCCGACCCATTCAGTTCAGCCTGACGGTAGCTCGGGGGTGATGATGACTCAGGGAAAACGCTTGTTCACACACTCTTTAAATCAACTGAAGGAAATTCCAAACTTATTGCCAGAAGTGTGAGTGCACTAGAAACCTCTGAGCAGCAAGCGACCACGTTTCTCCAGGAGCCTGATGAAACCCTGAGCCCCTGGCAGGCGTCACGAGGCATGTGTTCTGCTTGAGGTGCATCTGGACCTGCCCTCAGGTAGTCTCCAACAGATTGATTTAGGGAATTGCTAACATATTTATTTGCAAATCTGCTTTACTATCTTTTATGAAAGTAATGAGAAATTATTTTTTTTTTACAAACAACTTTTAATTATGCTGGGTAAATTTTTTCTTTATAAGAAGGCATCATATGAAAGCAAAATTTAGAATGCTCTGCATCTGTGTTTGCACATATGCAAAAGGCTCAAACTCGTCTAAAAGTCACATTGACCTGATTCTCAGGCCAGTCTGTCTGCATGTGCCCAGAGCACAGGAAGGCTCTGTCAGAAAAGGCCTTGGTGGGCTCCTGTGCTGCCCGCCTGACCCCTGGAGCCTGGGGGAGTTGGCACCCGGCGGCCGGGCCAGGAGCCCGTCACTCGGTACCGCAGGTTCATCGGTTTCATGAGAATTCCCTAACTTGTGACTTGCTGCCTGCACTTCCTAGCAGAAGTCCTTTTTCCAAAATGACTTTTTGGTTCCTATTTTCAGATGTGGCTCACAGAACTCTTCATGATTTCTGAATTTCCTTTTTCTGGGGGTGATTCTTTTTCTCTTTCCACACAGGTCCTGCCATCCCTCAGTCTTAGATTGCATTCACGAGGCACTATAGTTTGAAATGATCCCATGTTTTCTTTTGCTTGAATGTCATACTTGGGGTTGGAAATGTTTCCTTGAGAGACAAGAGTGCTTTTCAAGATTTCCTTTCCTATCAAGCACAGAAAAATGCAATTGTGGTAGAATCTCACAAATAGCTCATGATTTTACAAATCCCTCACAATGAGGCCACTGGGATTTTTATCAGTGGAACACTTCTTGCCCCAACACATCCAAGATGATTAAAATGTTGGTTCAGAAAAGCAGAAAGGCAATTTGGTCAATTTCCCCAGCTGTGAAATAAGTGCATTTCCTTCTACTTCCTTTTTCTTCACAGTGTCTACTTCTCTTTGAATTTGTGTCTCACCTGTGTCAGATGACCTTCTGGCCAAGTAGGCCACTTTAGGTTTATTGGCGATTGAATCGTGTCCCCCATAACAGGCATATCTGGGTCCCAGCCCTGGGCCCTGTGGTGTGAGCCATTTGTAAATGGGACCTTTGAAGAAGTTGTTAGGGTGCCCAAACCGCGTGAGATGGACCTGGTCCAATAGGGCTGCAGACCCTGTAAGGAGAGGAAACTGGACACAGAAGGAGAAGCCATGGGAGCACCAGAAGGAGGAAGTCAATGGAACCCGGAGGAGAAAGGAGAAGATGCTGCCGTGTTCATGACTGTGTGATGGAAAAGCCAAGGACCAGGGATCGCCAGCAGACAGCCAGAGCGCCACAGGCTTCGGGGAAGCACGGCCTGGCTGATGTCTTGATGTTGGGCCTCTCCTAGCCTCAAAACTGTGAGCAATAAATTCCCGTTGCCTGAACAGGCCACTGCACAGTCTTTGCTCTGGCAGCAGGGAAGCCAAAGCAAGGGCCTGACATTGTCTGTGGAGCTAATTCGAGAAATGGTATTGGCCAAGAAGGATGGCCAGTTTCCTCCTTGACATTTCCCAACAGAAAATTGGAAAACTCTAGTAAAAAGGAACTGTGAGAGCAAGTGATTATCTACAGTGTTGCCCCATGTTATTGCTGCCCTGACCTCTTCCAAAGGGACAGAATGTTCCAGAATGTTCTAGAATGCTGTCCAAACACATCTGTGCATGAGTCTTAGGGCGGGCTAACTGTATCCCACGTTTGCCAGTTGCTTCTCACCGAGTGACCCAGGACAAGCCTCGTGGCCTCTTTACGCGTAAACATCGAGTGTTTTAAAACGTGGATGATTTTCCTCTCCCAGGGTGGAGAGCACAGGAAGAGCTCAGCACAAGCAAAGCCAGAGGAGAGGGTCAGTAAGCCACAGGTGCTGGAACAGGCCTAGTATTGCTTCTATGGAGGTGGAATCAGGTTCATAGAAGCTTTAAAGGAAAACCATGAAGGAAGAAAAGAGGGGCAAAGTGCACGTGCACGTGTGTGTGCATGCACGTATGCACACGTGCTTATGTGCACCCTGAGTGCATGCACATGAGTGCACATGCGTGTGTGCACCCTGAGTGCATGCACATGAGTGCACATGCGTGTGCATGTGTGCACGTGTGTCCATGTGTGCATATGTTTATCCGCGTGTGCATGTGTGTGTGCACGTGAGTATGCACATGTGCAGCCATGTATATGCACGTGTGTGTGCAAGTATATATACTTGGAGTTCAGCTGTGTTTCCTTGATGGTGATGATACGATTAAAGCTGCCGTAGCTCTGTGAGGAGGGTCCAAAGTGCCCCACCGTGAGAAAAGCAGCGTCCGTTATTGGGAGGTGAATGGAATCACGAGGGTGAGCCTACACAGGGCACTGGTTGTATCTGGGGGTCAGAAGGCCGATTGCCTCTTGTGTGGTTCCAAATTTGCACTCTTGTTGGACGGGCATGTCACTGCCGGATCTTAGTGCATTTGGACCTGTGGGCCTGGCTGTATCCAAGGGCTCCTTGGCACCTGCCAGCTGTCATTGCCAGGTTCCTCCAGTGCCTGTCACTTAGACCCTTAGCGAGGGCATCCTGGAAAGCTGGATTCCCAAGGAGGACCCCAGAGCTGGGAAGACTCTAGATCTTGAGGAGTCCAGGATGGGCAGGGAGAGGGGGAGTCTGGGATCCAGGATTCAAGCTTGTCAAGATTGCAGAGAAGACTGCCCGGAAGTAGTCCTGGCTTGGGGAGGGGAAGTCAGGGAGAAGGGAAGCATTTTAGGTTCCTGCTGAGGCCACGCCAGCCTGTGGATCTGATGTCCTCCATGAGCAAGCGGGCAAGCGCAGAGGCGCTGGAGCTCCAACCCCTTTCCAGCTGAATTCCCTTAGGCTAGTGACTGAAGCACACCTGGCTCGTTTCCTTCTTTGCAAAGCAGGACTAATAATAATGCCTCCTTCACTGGGCCATGGAAAGGAGTGAGCTCATGCAAAGAAGTGTGGCACAGGGCGTGGCACAGGGTGTGGCACAGGGTGGGGCACAGGGCGTGACACAGGGCATGGCACAGGGCGTGGCACAGGTGTGGCACAGGGTGTGGCACAGGTTGTGGCTTTTTTTTTTGTATTGCTCCATATTTTTAAAAAATTTAATTGTGGTAACATATATATAAGATAAAATTTAAAGTGTCTTTAAGTATACAATTCCATAGCTTTACTTAGAGTTACAATGTTGTGCTGACATCTCCTCTTTCCATTACCAAAACTTTTCCATCACCCCAAGCAGAAATTCTGTACCTGCTGAGCGTTCACTGCCCACTCCCCTGAGTATGTCTTTTGCCATTGTTAGCTGTCACGATTTTTCCAGGAAAGGCCCAAGATTTATCACTGTGTTTCAATTGCCTTGACGGGGCCCCATTTCTTCTTTAATCTCTTTTCGTTTGCCCAGCTCTTTCCTTCGGTTCAAGAATCTTCAAAATCCTTACCAAGGAATTTGTTAAGCTCTGAATTGTAAGTGACTTTCTGCTGCGGCGTGAGAATCTGGCTCCACTCCTGA
Source organism: Cabassous unicinctus (assembly GCA_029593785.1). Taxonomy (NCBI): domain Eukaryota; kingdom Metazoa; phylum Chordata; class Mammalia; order Cingulata; family Chlamyphoridae; genus Cabassous; species Cabassous unicinctus. The sequence goes on from JAQZBX010028901.1 coordinate 11,340, forward strand.
AAGTGAAAGTGGGTTTCTTAGCCTGTCTTGGAAAACGTGTGCCTGCTGACTGCGGCCCTCTGTTCGGGGCCCAGCAGGTGTCAAGCAGGAAGAGGGGAGCTTTCTGTTGAATACAAGTCGCTAACAGTGGGAATCAAGGACCTGTTATCAAGTGGCTAAAGAAAGTTTAGGGGCATAGATAATTCTGGTCCAATACAACGCTTAATAGAATGACAAAAGAAGACACAGGCATTTCTAAACATTAGTTAGTAAAGTTGTTCAGCTGCAGATACTACAAAAGAAGAATACTTAGGAAGGTCTTAGGTTATCACTTTATAGAAATGAGAACAATTCAAGTGTTCTTCTGGAAGATGATTGACAAGTCAACACTCACAGGCTTAAATGTTGACTTCAGCAAATGAACGTTACGAAAACAGACTTTCATAAGCATACGTAAAGTCAAAGAAATCTACGAGGTTAGGGTTAAAGGGTATCTGAACTACTGGACTTTTTTTTCAAGGAGAAGAAAATAGAAGGACACAAGAAAATATTCATACTTTCTTTGGCTCCAGTGAAAACCGGTAAAGGAGGAAGGAAAAAACATTTTCATGTTACAAAAGAATAAATAAAGTGACTACAGGAAAAAATGGAAAGTGGGACAGATCGCCAAGCAGAGCAGTGAGGAAGCTGAGAAACAAGGTCACTCTAGCAAACGCTCACGAGACGGCACTTGCAAAAGCAGAAAGGACCACAGGAGCACAAAGGAGAGGGGACGGCTGCCTCACTCCTCTGTCAGGCAGGGGGCAGGGCCAACAAAAGAACAGGGATGCCTGACGCCCCTTAAAAACCTCTGTCCTTAAAGGAGAGTAAGAAGTGGGAGTGGAAGACTCGAACACGACGGGGAGGCCTCGACATTCACGTTGGCAGGCTGGAAACTTGCATTTCAGGATGTGAGAATGAAGCACCAAGTCATTTCAGGAACAAATTTGTGCAATCAGGGAGGCCTCCAAGTGTAAGAATACCACACCCATATGCACCCATACACATTAATACACGCACACACGAAGATTTAGAAAACGTGTCCTATGGAAGACTCCAAATAAGTCTGCCGGCATCATGAACAAAATCGAGAGCAGGGCAAAATCCCTCGTCCATCTGAGGAAGGCAGTTTCTCTCTCTGACAGAGGCCTGCTGGTTGACAGTGGTCAGAGGGACTCATTGCTGACAGTGTATTTGGCTTTTAGAGAGAAGCCCAGTGGCTGTCCACACGGTGGTGAGTGGACTCAGCCACATGCCGGGACCACCGACATGCATGGCTGCCCTTTGTTCTGTGCATCGTGAGCTCTCCACTGCCTGTTTAATTTCATAGCAGAATGTATATGAAGGGAAATGGATTGCATGGGTTCTACAACGATTTTCCTCTATTCCTAAAGTTATTGCAATATTTGGTGAAATTTGAAATGAGCTTTGATTTCATGATAATGCTTTGACTCTCAAGGTAGAGAACCCTGCGTGCCATTTGCATGTGTCCAGTGAACCTCACTGAAGCTCGTCTTTGGTCTTGGCTTTTCTCTACAGGACCTCTGCGACTCTTCTCCTTTGAGCCTCCTTTCAGCCCCAGCAACCTCTTTCCGCACCTCTCTGCCAGGAGGATTGAGGACAGTTTGTACAAAAGTCTGTTTTATGAAATAGACTTTCAAGAAATATTATTAATATTAAGTACAAAAAGTTTTCTATGTTCAACTAAATTTGGAGAAAGTTAGGTTAAACACTTAAATGGGTTCTTTATTGTGAGTCTTAGCATATTTTAAATATGCTTGTAAGGTACAGCTAACATGTCAACTTGTCCAGGTCATGGTGCCCAGTTGTCTGGTCAAGCAAGCACTGGGCTAACTGTAATACAAGGTCATTTCATGGTTTTTAATGATCAGTGAGTTGATTGCATGGATGGCTGGTTATATCTACAATCAACTAAGAAGACTGCCTTCAGCAAAGAGTGAGGTCTCATCCAATTAGTTGAAGGTCTTAAAAGGAGAAGTGATTTCAGCATTCAGGGAGAGAATTTCTATCTCTATGTCAGACAGCCAGTATCTCCTGGGAACTCATTGAGAACCTTCATCGGAGCCCCTGACTTTTAGCCTGCCTTATGGAATTTGAACTTCTGCATCCTCATGGTCACGTGAGACAATTTTATAAAATCTCATACTCTTTATAGATATCTCGTGTTGGTTCTGTTTCCCTAGAGAACCCTGACTAATACAGCTTGGTACCGGGAGTGGGTCTTGAGACACAAAATCTTAAAAATAGGATTTCTGAATTGGTTCTGGGCTTTTTGCAATTGGCTTCCTACACTGATTAGATTGAAGGGCACTAATGACTCTGTTTCCAATAATCAAGAGGCTACTGACAGTCCATGGCATGAGTTGACAATAGAAATACGCAAAATATCACCACTGGATATGACTACTTCTATGCCTATAAGATGCAAGGATCTGGGTAAGAGTGTTTTTAACACCTTAACAGAGTTTTTTGGGGTTAAAAGGTACAATGATATTGGCTGGCTGTGCCTATATATGCTGGATACAGTTACAAAAGAAAGAAAGTCTTGAAATTTGCAACTTAAGCACCACATGAGTGATGTGAAAGTTTCTATGTGTGCCCTGAAATAAAAATCTTGTTTTGTGCAGCTGCAGACTTGAGATCTCTGAAAACCAAACCCAGAGTCTCATTCTGCAAGTAGCAGAGTTACAACAGAAACTAAAATCTCAACCTTGCAAGGTGTCTGCTGTTAAAGTGCGGGCACTGATTGGAAAGGAGTGGACCCCTAAGGATTGGGATGGAGACATAAGGGATGATGATGATGGCAGTGGGGACATTGAAATCCTAAATTCTGCTGAGAGTTTGCCTTAGGAGACAACCACCCAACCTCCAGCCTGCCCCAAGGAGTCAGCCATCCAAACCTCACCTGAAGAGATTAATCTTGTCTCACCAGATGAGACTGCAAGGGACTGCCCTGAGGAATTAGCTTGAAAAACACTTCTAATTCTTCTCCTTACCCTCCCCACCACCCCTCTTCTCTTCTAGACCTATAACTAGACTAAAATCACAGTAAGGTCCCAAAGATGAAGTACAAAGTGTGACCCATGAGGAAGAAATTATACTCCAAAAGAACTGCATGAGTTTTCTACTTTATATAGACAGAAAGGATAATAAGGGTGTGGGATAATGGCAGAAGGAATATAAAATTGGATCCAGCTGAATTTATTGATATGAACTCTCTAAGCAGAGATTCTGGATTCATTGTTGTAGCTCAAGGGGCTAGAAAGGGCTCTAACAGTTTGGATGGCTGGCTGAAACATGGACCAAAAGATGACAGACATTGCCTGAGGTTAAGATGCCAGAATTGCCCTGGTATACTGTAAATGAGGGGATCCAAAGGCTTAGAGAGATTGGAATGTTAGAGTGGATTTTACCATCTAAGACCTGCCCACCCACCCCAGGAATGTCCAAAGGACATACCTTTCACTAGGACTGTGAGGAATAAATTTGTGAGACTAACTTCATCTTCCCTGAAGAGCTATGTGGTTGTTCTTCTCTGTAAGTCAGATACTACCATGGGATCTGCTGTCACAGAACTAGGATCCTCAAACACTATGAGGATGTCACAGAACTAGGATTCTTAAACACCATGGGGATGATCATCCTGAGCAGAGGTCAAGTGGCAGCACTTAATTGCCAAAGACAAGGTGGGCATGGCTACTGCAGTGAAAGGCAGCCTCAAAGCAGCAATCAAAAGAGAATGAGTCTCATAGCATTATGGCGTTGGCTAATAGATCATGGGGTACCTAGAAGTGAAATAGATGGGCAGTCTACTAAATTTCTTCTGGATCTGTATAAGCAGAAAAATTCTAGGTTGAGTGAACAAAAACCTAACTTGAATTACAGACACAAAGAATCACAGCCCCTTAATCAATTCCCAGACTTGAGACAGTTTACAGATCCAGAGCCCCTTGAATGAGGGGAGGGCCAGATCCCCTTGGGGAAGGGCCCTGTTACACTGCCAAAAATTTACACTGTTAATCTTCCTCCCAGCCTTCCTCAGAAAGACCTAAGCCTTTTATCAGGGTAGCTGTGCACTGGGGAAAAGGAAATGATCAGATATTTCAGGGATTATTAGACGCTGGCTCAGAAGTGATGTTAATTCCAGGAGGCCCAAAACATCACTGTGATCCACCAGTCAGAGTAGGGACTTATGGAGGTCAGGTGATTGATGGAATTTTAGCTTGGGTCCATGTCACAGTGGGTCCAGTGGGTCCCTGGACCCATTCTGTGGTTATCTTCCAAGTTCCAGAATCCATAATTGGAATACACATACTCAGCAACTGGCAGAATCCCTGACTTGTGGAGTGAGGGCTAATGTGGTAGGAAAGGCCAAGTGGAAGCCACTAGATCTGTCCTGACCTAGCAAAATAGTAAATCAAAAGCAATATCAGATTCCTGGTGGGATTGCAGAGATTAGTGCCACCATCAAGGATCTGAAAGATGCAGGAGTGGTGATTCCCACTACATCCCCATTTAGCCTGTGCAGAAAACAGATGGATCTTGGAGGATGACAGTATATTATTGTAAACTTAACCAGGTGGTGACTCCAATTACAGCTGCTGTCCCAGATGTGGTATCATTGCTTGAGCAAATCAGCACTTGCCCTGGTACCTGGTAATCAGCTATCGATCTGGCAAATGTTTTTTTGTTTTTTTTTTCCATCAATTGCCATTACTAAGGACCACCACAAACAGTTTGCTTTCAGCTGGCAAGGCCAGCAGTTTACCTTCACTGTCCTGCCTCAGGGGTATATCAACTCTCCAGCCCTATGTCATAATATTGTCCGCAGGGACCTTGATCGTCCCTCCCTCCCATGAGACATCACACTGGTCCATTATATTGATGATATCATGTTGATTGGACCTAGTGAGCAAGAAATAGCAACTACTCTAGACATATTGGTAAGGCCTTTATGTGGGAGAGGATGGGAGATAAATCCAACAAAAATACAGGGGCCTTCCACTTCGGTGAAATTTCTAGGTGTCCAGTGGTGTGGGGCATGTTGAGATATCCCTTCTAAAGTGAAGGATAAGCTGTTGCATCTGGCCCTTCCTATGACCAAAAAAAGAGGCACAGTGGTTAGTTGGCCTCTTTGGATTTTGGAGACAACACATTCCTCATTTGGATGTGCTACTCTGGCCCATTTACCAAGTAACCAGAAAAGCTGCTGGTTTTGCATGGGGATCGGAACAAGAGGAGGCTCTGTGACTGGCCCAGTCTGCTGGGCAAGCTGGAAGTATCAATGATGCTGGAAGTATCAGTGGCAAATAGAGATGCCATCTGGAGCCTTTGGCAGGCCCCTATAGGAGAATCACAGCACAGACCTTTAGGATTTTGGAGCAAAGCCCTGCCATCCTCTGCAGATAATTACTCTCCTTTTGAGAAACAGCTTTCTGCCTGCTACTGGGCCTTAGTAGAGACTGAATGCTTAACCATGGGCCATCAATTTACCATGAGACCTGAGTTGCCTATCATGAGCTGGGTATTGTCTGATCCACCAAACCATAAAGTTGGGCAATAAAGTGGAAGTGGTATATACGAGATAGGGCTCGAGCAGGCCCTGGAGGCACAAGTGAGTTACATGAGGAAGTAGCCTAAATGCACCCCCCACCCCGCCATGTTACCTTCTCTTTTCCAGCCCATAGCTTTGGCCTCTTGGGGAGTCCCTTACAATCAGTTGACTGAGGAAGAGAAAACTCGGGCCTGGTTTACAGGTGGTTCTGCACGATATGCAGGTACCACCTGAAAGTGGACAGCTGCAGCACTGCAGCACCTTTCTGGGACATCCCTGAAGGACAGTGGTGAGGGCAAATCCTCCCAGTGGGCAGAACTTCGAGCAATGCACCTGGTTGTTCATTTTGCTTGGAAGGAGAAATGGTTAGAGGTGTGTTTATATGCTGATTCATGAGCTATTGTCAATGGTTTGGCTGGATTGTCAGGGACTTGGAAGGAACATGATTGGAAAACTGGTGACAAAGAGGTCTGGGGAAGAGATATGTGGATAGACTTTTCTAAGTGGGCAAAAAACATGAAAATATTTGTGTCCCACGTGAATGCTCACCAGAGGGTGACTTCAGCAGAGGAAGATGTTAATAATCAAGTGGATAAGATGGCCCGCTCTGTGGCTAGGGCTCAGCCTCTTTCCCCAGCCACACCTGTCATTGCCCAATGGGCTCATGAACAAAGTGGCCATGGAGGTAGGGATGGAGGGTATGCATGGGCTCAGCAACATGGACTTCCCCTCACCAAGGCCGACCTGGCTACAACCACTGCTGAGTGCCCAATCTGCCAGCAGCAGAGACCCACACTCAGCCCCTGATAAGGCACCATTCCCTGAGATGATCAGCCTGCTACGTGGTAGCAGGTTGACTACATTGAACCACTTCCATCATGGAAGGGGCAGCGATTTGTTTTAACTGGAATCGACACGTACTTCAGATACAGGTTTGCCTTCCCTGTACGCAATGCTTCTTCCAAAACTATCTTCATTGGACTTACCGAATGCCTTATCCAGTGCTGTGGCATTCCACACAGCATTGCTTATGATCAAGGAGCCCATTTCACAGTAAATGATGTGTGGGAGTGGGCACATGCCCATGGAATTCACTGGTCTAACCATGTTCTCCCACAATCCCAAAGCAGCTGGATTGATAGAACAGTGTAATTGCCTTTTGAAGACTCAATTACTGGTGAACTGGGTAGCAATACCATGCAGGGCTGGGGCAATGTTCTCCAGGAGGCTGTGTATGCTCTCAGTCACCATCCACTCTATGGTGGTGTTTCTCCCATAACCAGGATTTGTGGGTCCAGGAATCAAGGGGTGGAGATGGGAGTGGCTCCACTCACTATTACCCCTAGTGATCCACTAAGAAAATTTTTGCTTCCTTTCCCAGCAACCTTAAGCTCTGCTGGTCTACAGGTCTTAGTTTCAAAAGGAGGAGTGCTGCCACCAGGGAACACAGCAACAATTCCATTGAACTGGAAGTTAAGACTGCCACCTGGCCACTTTGGGCTCCTCATGCCTCTGACTTAACAGGCAAAGAAAGGAATTACTGTACTGGTTGGGGAGATTGACCCTGACTGTCAAGGGGAAATAGGACTACACCTACATAATGGGGGTAAAGAGGAGTTTGCCTGGAATGCAGGAGTGCCTCTAGGGTGTCTCCTAGTGCTGCCATGCCCTGTGATCAAAGTCAATGGAAAATTGCAGCAAACCAATCCAAGCAGGACTAACAAGGGCCCAAAATCTTCAGGAATCAAGGTTTGGGTCACCCCACCAGGCAATGAACCATGGCCAGCTGAAGTGCTTGCTGAGGGTAAAGGGAACATGGAATGGGTAGTGGAAGAAGGTAGTGATAAATACGAACTTCGACCTCGCGACCAGTTATAGAAATGAGGACTGTAATGGTCATGGATATTTCTTCCTTGTTTTGTTATTAATATGCTTGTATATGTATCTAAAATGAGTATCTTTGTTTTCTTCCCTATCTTTTTCCCTTATCATGTGACATAAATTGTATTAGTTTTATGTTGTAATATTTAAGGATGTCAAGTTTAAGAGTGAATATTGCCTAAGGACTTGTACCTTATTCTGGAGGAATTTATTGTACTTCCAGTTACATGCAGGACAGCTGAATATTATTAGGTGGAATTATATATATATATATATATGCTATTGTTTTTATTAGAGACTAAGTATGGTTTAAGGGGATGTATATGGCTACCAAGTCGACAAGGCATGGACTATGATGGTCAGGCTAATGTGTCAACTCAGCCAGGTAATGGTGCCCAGTTGTCTGTTCAAGGAAGCACTGGGATAATTGTAATACAAGGACATTCCATGGAATTTAATCATCAGTGAGTTGATTGCATACATGGCTGATTACATCTAAAATCAACTGAGGAGATTGCCTTCAACAATGTGTGACGTCTCATCCAATCAGTTGAAGGCCTTAAAAGGAGAAGTGATTTCAGCATTCAGAGAGAATTCCCAGCTCTACTTCAGGCAGCCAGTGTCTCCTGGGAACTCAGCAAGGACTTTCATAGGAGACCCTGGTTTGTAGCCTGCCCTGTGGAATTTGGACTTGTACATCCTCATGATCACATGAGACAATTTCATAAAATCTCATACTATTTACAGATATCTCCTGTTGGTTTTGTTTCCCTAGAGAACCCTGAAAAATACAGTGCTGATTTGCCTTGTGAATCTCCAAGAGGGAAATAAAATATGTGCATTTCCCAAACCTAGTAGGCCACTGAATCTTTCTCTCATAGACCACGTTGGAACTAATGTTCTGGAACACTCTTGGGAAACGCTGAGCTAGCAGGCCTTGTCTATCCTGGGTTCTATTTACTGTGTAAGATTTTTCTTTCTTTTGAGGAAATTCAATCATTTATTCTAGAGCAATTTTGAATGGGTGGGTCTGGATAAAAATTTGACTCTTGGTTGTATAAGAGAATCTACCTTCTATAAGTGCACCAATTGAGCAAACTGTTGTACTCTTCATTTTTTAGAGAAGACTGGTGGCCTTTCCTTGATGTATAATATGAGTACAGAGACTGATCATTTGTCTGTTTATTCAACAAAGAGTTTCTGAGTTTCTACATATGCAGGGGAGCACGCACCTTTGTTCTCTCAGAAAGTGAAGGACTTTTGTAAAGGGGCCAATGCGGCAGCCTGACACTGCATCCAGGCCCTGTGTACAGTGGTGTCTAACACACGTCTGTGGAGCTGCACTCTCTGCTGAGCTCTGCAGAGGGCCAAGAAGAAAGTCAAAACAGGGAGGGGCTGAGCAAGGGCTGCTCGCCATGTAGAGACTTTTACCTGAACCACACTGTTCAGACTAGGAAGATAATCCATTTCCCTGCCTCAAGCAACTCACTTTTATCTGCCCAAAGCTTATTTGAGAAGAGACATTTAGTAAATTCTTCAGGGTGTGCAGAGCTTCGCTTCCGAGTACCGTCTTAGTCACCTTGGCATGTGGGGTACGGTCTTGTTGGGGTGCAGCTTCATTTTCCTTTGCTGCTGCTTGGTCCTGCATGGAGAAAAGTCCTCATGCGTTCTTGCTGCCATCGCCAGTCCTCCTTTCCTCTCCTGTTGCTGAAAAGGGTCTGAGGGAGCAGCCGTCCCCTGCTAGATGGTGTGGACAGGTGAGGATGGAATTTCGGCGGCTTGTGCTCCGTGGATCAGCAATGCTCTTTAGGACAGCTGCGTACGTTCCTCCCCTCAAGCTACAGAGCCAGCGTTTCCTGGTACCTGGCTTTGGGACCCAGGGGGTCACAGCCTCCCGTTAAAATGGCACTGTCTGTCCATGTGGGAAAATTTCTTTCCAGGGCTGGGTCCAGCTTCTCACAGATGCTGTTGAGTGGGGGGCCCGACACTTTTATGTTATTGACTCATTTTTAGTAGTTGACTTTTAGAGGCTAGTTAAACTGCTAAATGTCATGAAACAAATCCACTACTAGAAGGATTTTGAATTAATTTGTATATGTCTTTGAATATTTGAAATGCTTACAGTTGTAGGACCTGGTTTAGAATTTTTTTCAAATCTTAATTTTGGTTAATGTACACAATGGAATTCATAAAGCCTTTTAAAACACAACTAATTTAAACCACAAGGCTTGTTGTATTTGGTTCTCAAGTGTGACACATACTGGTTAGCTGTTCACCAAGTCAATGTCCTTTTTGTCCTGGCCACGTGGCTAGAGTACATCTCTCAAAAGAGGCCAGAGGATGGCGTTTTGGACAATGGAACGCGGGCAGGGATGGTGTGCGCCATTGACCTTCCCAGTCCTCCTTCCACCTTCTCCATGCAGACGTGCGTGACCTCCATGAAGTCGTAGGTTGAAATGGAAGAGCCACAAGGCCAGGCCTTGGAAGAGAGCTCTCTCCTGTCAGGAATACTCATCCCAGAGTCTACGTGTGGGAGAAATGAGCTTCTACTGTTGGGGCTGGTTTTTCCAGTTGTTCACATAGTCTTAACTGCGATGGTTTTTGCGAACTCTTAGGAAACATTATATAAGACCACGAACTCTGGGCCCAACAGAGCAGGCTTTAGATGATGGCTCTGGGGCTCATGTCGACCTCTGATGAGTGACTTAAACTTTTGGAGTCTCAGCTGAGACAATGTCAATGCAGATAACTCATAAGGCCCAAGCATTTGGGGCTTGTGTGTGCGAACACTCCCTTCTTAGTGGACAACTTTTCTGGGGAAGCTGGTGTGGATAGGACAGGAGGGTACAAGGGGAGCCCCTTCCCTTCCGTGCCACCCTCAGTCCATTCACGGCTCATTGTCGGTTTGCTGAGGGCCCAGGGAAGACAAGAGTGAAAGTCGTTCCTATAAGCTGAGGTGTCAGAGGAGCTGAACCTGGTCCCACAGCAGCGGTCCTCGCAGTCAAACACGGCAGGAACCATATTTGCAATCGCTTTTAATATTTTTAATATTTTAGTAGAGACGGGAGACTTTGCCAGCCATGGTTTCCATGTGGACAGATCTCCCTGCAGCTGACAGGCCACGATCCGAATGTTCCTGCCTCAGACCAAGGCACACACGGCCTTCCCCTCCTCGGGGTGCTGGGCAAGAGCTACTTGGCTTCTTCCTTTACCAGCACTCCAGGGTGAATACTTCTTGCTAGCCTACATGACGTATTTTTTCTCCTCAGCTCCTTGGCCGCTTTCTCCTTGGGAAGCTCCTGAGGCTAAGATGCACAGAGAGGGCACAGTGAAGTGGGCCGGCGCTGGAGTGGAGCCCCGAGTCCCGGGGAATCCACGGCCTTCGCTGACAAGAGCCTAGACAGCACAAGGCTCAGGGCACTGGCACTCGTAGAGATTGGTTAAACTGCTAAAAGCCAAGAAAAATGTCGACTAGTTAAAGATTTGTGAATTAAGTAAGTCTGTTTTTGAATATTGAAACTATTTTCTGGTGGGCCTGTCTGGATACTAAGCTTGACACACAGGGAATTACCGTCAGGGGCTCATTTCAAACGCTGACTTTGTCTTGCCTGTGCAGGCACAATCAGAAGGCACAACTGCCCTACTTTGGTTTTCTTGCACCTTTTACTTTGTGAAAATTGGTGCTGAAATATAGATTATACAATCTAGTTGTATGAACTCTTAACAAGGAGTAGAGAAGGATGGATATTTAAATTCTTATCTAAGATGTTAAAGAAAAATGAGAACAATTTTTAAAAGTCAACTCTCATTTGGCTAATAGGAATGCTGTTTTTTTATTACTTGGTGTAGTCCTTCTGGAATTTTCCAAGAAGTCAGATTGTCCAGGTCAGTGGTGACCATTGCATAGCTTGATAGACTGCTGAGAGGTAGGGCTGGCTCATTCCTTTTGTGTGTAAGTGAGTTGCTTGGTAAGAAGGGTTTGGTCAGCTCTGCTTTCCCCTCAGCTTTCTGGGTCCCCAGCTTGTTGGAAAGCTTGATGTTTAGTAGTTCAAAATTCTAGAGAGGTGGGTGACATGGGTTTCTGATCAATGACAAGTCTCATCTACTCCCAAAGACCTGCATGGGCTCCCGCTGCGTGGGGCCCTGACGAGGCCGTTTGTCCTGAGAGCTTCCTGGGCGTTTTCTGGCCTGTCCTCTCAGAGACGCGGGGCACCCCTGCTGCTCTCAGGTCGGAAATGGGCTTCCAGACCCTTTCAAGCCCGTCCCTCTCCTTCCCCGACTGCCCAGGCTGCAGCTCCGAGAACGGATTCTGGCCATCGTTCTCCTTAAAGCCAAGGCCTTGTGGGCAAGGCCCTTTCCAAGCTTGTGGAACCGAGTCAGAGCCCTGGGAGCATCTAGACAGGGCTCTTCACCTCGCTTGCTCCACGGACCCCTTTGCCAGGCAGGTGAAAACCATGGACGCCTTCCAAGCCCACACAATACTGTGTGTTATTTGGTAAAAACAGATCACACCCGAACCAACAGGCGCCCACGATTCAAGCTCACGGACCCCTGGCTGAGGACCCTGACTAAACTCAAACCTCCGCCACCGAGGGAAGGAGACTGCCTGCCATGAATTCCTGACCTGCAGCCACTTGACATTTTCCACGGTTCACAGTGTGTTCTGTCACCTTACGGCATGCCGGATTTATGTGGCAAGAGATAGTGTGTGTCCAGGCAGACTGAGCCCTCATCGTCACGTGCAGCCCTTTCCCTGGCAGAGCCACGTGAACTTGCTAGTGGGCCCGGGGAGCCAGGGTCCTTCCTGCTGTGTGAGGAGGGTCTCCTCTGTGCTAACACACATTCTCTTTTCATCGGCTCCACCATTTTTATTAATATTAACAGTAATTGTGAGAATTAGGCAGGCTGGCTTCTGGAAGAAACCAGAATTTATGGGGGTGGGGTGGGTGGGAAAGGTGAAGGCTGAGAATCAGTTTGATACTGAGTGGATTGCATCCTTTCAGTAAGAGATATTTTGTTCTAAATGAGATATATGGGGAATTGCTGGCTGCCTGTAACTTGCTGCTAATGGGGAACTGCTCACAGCTAAGCCCTGGGCTCCACTGGCTCTAGAGACTCTGTCCTGCTATGGCTTCACACCTGTGTGTTGCGTTGCATGTTCACAGACATATCTGTGGCTAATACCCAGCTTCATCAGGGAGTTTTTGCCATGGAAGAGTGGCATGGGTCCTTTGTTTAATGCATATCCACATGCATGTCATACTTTGAATGCCCCAGTGACCGTCTAACCCATCACATGAAATACTTTAAAGGGAAATGTAGTGAGGGAAGTGGGGGAAGAGCCAGGGAAACTTTCATAGCAGAAGAGAAATTCTCATGCTGTGGGAAAAGTCAATCAAAAGTGGTGCACGATGCATCTCCTACTGATTCCACTCACCATGGATGCTCCTCTAATGCGACTCTGGGATGTACTGAGACCCCTGTGTGCTGCACCCAGGCAGGGCAGCTGTGGTCTGGGGGCCAGGGTGGGGACTGGGGAACAGGCTGGGAGCAGGAGGGACTCAGGGTTCAAACAGCTGGAGACTATGCCGCACATTCTTAGGAGGACGCCTCGCCAGCTCTCTCTCTGGTGGAGCTTCTGAACTTCTACTGTTAATTCTGTAGCTGCCGCAATAGTATGCTCGCATCCTTTCCCACAGGAGCTTCAAGGCTGTGTGGTGCTGTGGACAGAGCTCCAACTGAGAGCTGGACACCCTGTTTGAGTCCAAGTGTGGACAACGCAGTCGCAACATCAGTGGTGTGACATGGTGGACGGGAAACCTATTCTGCTCCTAGGCTGCATTAATTGAGGGCGGCACAGGGGTTGAGGGGGCAACGGACTCCCCAGGGGGCCATGCCTGGAGAACTAATTTCAGTTTTGGATGACACACGTACAGAGCAACCGAGATAAGTCAAGATATGTTCTGAGGACAGTGTCCAGGGCAGGGAGGGCATGCAAAACCACCTCATCCAGGACCCGCGGAGGAGCTGAGGTGGTCAACCTGAAGACGTGATTTGGTGGAAGGTGTGGCCACCTGAAGAGCTGCCGTGGGGAAGAGGAAGTAGCTTTGTTTCAGGAGGCTGTAGAGGAGGAGAGTCTGGGACCCTTGGCAGAAACCACGGAGAAATGCATTTTGCTGACAATACGGAAGAACTTTCCAATTGCTGCAAATGCCTAAAGGTGGTTCAGACTGTTATTGGGGTGAGCATACCAAATTTCGCCATTCTGAGCTGGCTGTTTTGATGCCATGGGCATTTTGACATGTCTTTTTCACAACAGCAGAACATAGCAAACGGTTTCCTTCCTACCGTTAAAATTTCTTCTCTTCTTAAACTAACGTGTGGAACAAATGCCTTTGGTCCATCTCTGTCCCCCTCCCCACGCCACCCCACGCCGACCCACATCTCCCTCCATGACCCAACACCATTTCTGACACCTTGGTACCTGTGGGATGCCCCCTTCATTTGCCCCTTTTGATTAGCTTAAGATGGGGATTGGATGACACTGATTAGTGACAGATCTGGGGTGTGGAGATGAAAACATGAAAGGGACTCCCATCTTTGTTTGTATGTTAGAGTGTTTGGTATTTCTGCTGGTAACAGAACATCTCAGTTATAACTGCATCTGCATGTCAAGATGTCCATGTGTCAAAGTGGCCCAATCAAAACGTTTTTACAGCGAGCTGGACGGCACTCGTCACGCCCATTACACAAGCATCACATGGCTGGTTGACATGATTTTCTTTTTTCGATTTTTTGTAATTCTAAAATTCTTTGTTCTGTCTCAATAATTCCCAGATGTGGGTCCTTGGACCATGCTGGTCTGTGGCAAAGATTTCAGCAACTGCAAGAAAACGCAGAAGAATAAGGACAATGGAGTTAGTTTTCCTAGGGCTGAATTTATTCAATATTAAGGACTTCCATTTATTCTGAAATAAGCATATTGTTTTCTCTCTTTTTCTTTATTGTTAAAGTATTCTTCCTTTTTTGAAATAATTGCAACAGTAGATGGCGTTTTAAAATGTCAGTGGACTGCACAGATTTGCCCTTTTCACTGCTGCAGTTTTTCTTTTACTGCTCTGTAAAATCCCAAAGTCTGGGAACCCTGGCAAGCCACCGTCTCTTTGAAGTCATTTCTTCATTCATGAAAAGGGCCTGGACTCACTGGGGCTCCCTGTCTCAGAGAAGCTACGGCAGGTCACGCTCTCTGTGGGCAGAAGTGCCACGTGCTTTGTGGGGTGCAGGTGTCCACAAAGTGGACGGAGCGCAGCTCTGGGAAACAGAGTTGTATGGGTAGACGGAAGGATGGTGGTGCAGACGTCAGATTTTCTCCCCTTGCCCTCGTTTTTCCTTGGCTTGTATTTCTTTCTCAGCTTTCAATAGCCCAGATGAGTGGCAGCCAGGAGCTTTCCAGAACCAGTGGCAGAGCTTGTCGGGCAGGCAGAGGACGTGTGCTGGGAGGTGTGTGGGGAGCGGCCTCAGAAGGGGCTGTCCCCACACAGATGTGGGCTCAGGACACGGCCACGAGGCAGCCACGCTTCCCAGCCGGGCGTGGAGGGCCAGGCGCTGAGACCGCACCCCAGACCAGCTTAACCACGAACCTCTGCGCTAGATGGCAGCTTTTAAAGCTTCCCAGGTGATTCTAATACATAGACAAAACTACTGCTCTACGCTCTGAGGGGAAACTTTGAAATGACAAACAAGGCTATAATTAATCTGAGATGATTTTCATCAAACGTAGCCAATTTCCCCTTTTCCGTTTCCTAGGGGGCACTGTAGCTGCGAGCAGATTTCGGTTGGTGTCACTCTAAGGCATTTGGTGGGCTCCATTTCCTTGTGTCCATCTCTCTTTTTCCCCATCTTTTGTGTGAATATCTCAAGTAGGAAGTAATAAATTATGGAAGTTGAGAGTTCAGCTTCTGAAGACATTCTTGCCCTGTGCAAGGAAGCAGTCTGTGGACGATGCAAGCATCAGTGTTTCTAAAGGGACCAGCCTGTGCTCCTCGATGGGCATGCGATGGAGCCCCACAGCCGTGAGCAAATCAGACCCTGCAGTGTCACCGCCTTGCATCCACAATGCCATGTTGCGTGAGAAAAGCAAGCTCCATTCACGAGTATTTAACACAGTTCACTGCTGTGTCCTTTCTCGGGTTAGCTCTGCAGGTGCCGCAGGTGCCAGTAGAAGCACCGGGATGGGAAGACGCCAAATTCACGGCAGGAGGACGGAATTGGGGAGAGGAACAAAGAGGAGATTTGCTTTTAAGAAAAGCAACAGAAGCAAATATGAAAAATGTTTATGGGTACATGAATAGTTATATAGTCTCTGTTTGTATTGCAGAGAATTATTGTAATTTAAAATTTATTGAAATACAAAAATATAACCACCAGAAAAAAACCTGGAGCTCAGGACTTAAGACCCACTTGGATTTAGATACTGGCTCCATCTCTTTTTACGCGTGTGGTCCTGAGCTCGTTAGCACTCTGGGGGCCCCCTGCAGCTCTTGGCACCTGGCAAACACACCAGCAGGTCGGCTGTCACCGCCACCTTCCCCCCGGTCTGCTGTCACCTCCACCTTCCCCCAGGTCGACTATCACCTCCACCTTCCCCCAGGTCAGCTGTCACCTCCATCTTCCCCCAGGACAGCTGTCACCTCCACCTTCCCCCAGGTCAGCTGTCACCTCCACCTTCCCCCAGGTCAGCTGTCACCTCCACCTTCCCTGAGGTCAGCTG
>JAQZBX010028902.1:0-27585 GCA_029593785.1 Cabassous unicinctus
AAAAAATACATAGGATTGCAAAGGATTCAGTTATATTAAAATATCAGATATTTTATCAAGATATTTATATAAACCTAGTGGTATGATATAGTAATATAAATGCTTCTTTATTAATGTATTAAATAGTGGGGTCTAGATGCAAGTATAATAACTATACTTTTGAAATACTGATAGCAAATGATGTTTCAAGACATCTTCACAAATTTTAATGTTATGGAAATATCTATAATTTTATTGGCGACAAACACAAGTACCACAAATTTACTATGTATTGCTTCCTACAAGTGAAGGACTTGCCCATTCAGTTAAAGGTTAATAAAATTCACTCTCCAAGTGTACAGACCCCATCTTTACTGCCGTAGGTTATAACCATTGATCTAGTATAACTTTATTTTACAGGTGAGGAACAGACCGAGATTAATCAAGAGATTTCCTCCAATGCAAACACAACTAGAACCTGAAGTCAAACTGTTGGGTTTTAATTAACTGTTACTTCAAGGAGAACAGTACACTGATGTTGGAATCTCAATTTATTCAAGTGATTTGGAAACTTACAAAGGAAGTTACCCATTAGGAATGCAAACGTAATATATGGTCTCTTCAAAGCAAGTGCATAGATAGAAGCTTGTTTGGTCCTATCTCCAGGAAAAAGGTAGTGAAAGTAAGGGGCCTCAGGTAATTCTGTTCATCTCAGGGAGCTTTTAGGTGTTCATCTAAACTACTTTAAAAACTTGAACTTGGAAAAATAATTTGTAAAGTAATGGAAACATCTTTGCTTTGCTTTATAAACAGACTCTAAATTTGGCCAGGGGATGGGAGATGGCCACAGGAAAGACACCTACCAAAACAAACAGAAACCCTCTAAATTTAGATAATCCAGGCTCTTAGCTTGCAATTTGAGCTCACTGTTATTTTATTAGAATCATAGTATGTTAGATTCATAGATGACATAAAATAATACTTGTAGGGAGCAATACAACAAAGCGTATTATCAAATGCGTATTAGGGACTCCAGCTCTCCAGGTATGGTCTCCCTTGAACTGTTATTTGAAAAATAATCTGATAGGATAAATTATACAATCAAAGCTTTAACAATAATAACACTTTGTGAACACCTACTAGATGGCAGGCACTATTCTAAGTGCGTCACATGTCTTAATTCACTTAATCCTCACAATTACCCTATGAAGTGGGGTTTAAGAATTTTGGAAGTTGCGGCTGAGACATAGCTTCAGTAATCTGCCCAAGATCTCAAAGGTGGTTAGTGGCTAGATCCCTCTGACAAGGTAAAACAGAATCTTGACCTCTAGTTGCTCTGTTTCCCAAACTAAAATTATTCACATATTCTCTTCACCATTTCTGCCATATCCATATGCTGCTATCCTCTTATTTACCTTATATTTTTCTTTAAGCAGACTTTACTCTTTTAAAAAATTAGTTTTGTTCTAAATAGTAATTGCCAAAAAAATAGAAATAACAAATTTGATGTGCTAGCTGTATTTTTCAAATGCATAGGATTTATTAACACAAAAAGTAACTTCCTCTATAGACAATAAAATAACTGATTTAATTTAATAATTTATAATGCACTCTCACATATTTTTCTAACTTGTGCAACCCAACAATCCCTGAATGTGAGTAGGATATTCATCACAATTATTTCCATCTTAGAGATGAGGAACATATGCTTAGAAGAGATAATAGCCTTCTCCAAGGCAATATAGCCTTTGGGAGACAGAGCCCCTCATTACAATTTTCCATATTTAACAGTGAAATGGATTGAATTGTGTACCCAGTTTGAGCACGTTCTTGGTCTTGGTCCATATTCTGGTAGGTGTGGACCCACTGTAAATCAAGATGTTACTTCATTTATGGTGTGGTCCAGCTAAATCAGGTTGGGCTTTAATCCAGATTACTAGAGTCCTTCATAAGAGGAGTGAAAGTCAGACAGTGAGAAGGAACAGACAGAAGCTGAAAGTCAAAGGAACCCAGAAGAGAAAGGAGAATATGCCGCTATGTGCATTGCCATGTGATAGAAAAGCCAAGGACCAAGGATCATGCCACTGTCTTCTGGGAGAAAGCATCACCTTGCTGCTGCCCCTGATTTTGAACTTCTCATAGTCTCAAACCTGTGAGTCAATAGCTTTTTGTTGTTTAAGCCAACCCACTATATGGTATTTGTTTTAGCAGCAAGGAAACTAAAACAGCAATAGCAAATAGTGTTTTTAAAATGCTTACTCTGCACAAAATTGGTTTGAGCAGTCTTTTCAACAGAGGGATTGTTCTGGAGTTCCACGGCATTCTCATTTCTTCATGTGAAAAATGTTACCTTTACTATGTATATCAATATTTCCTCAAGCAGTCAGATTTGGCTAGGTTGATTCCATTTTATTTTGGTCTTTTATGTAACTTATGTTGTAAATAATCAGAGTGAATCCATGAGCAAAGATTAAAAGCTTTAATCACTGGAGAAATGCAATGTTGGATAAGTCAGAGCTTCTGATTCTGATCAGTGTTTTGGCATCAATATAAGATGTCTTACAAGTTGAGAATTGAAAATCCTTTGAAACAAGAGAGAAGTACTCTTCCTATGTTAAGGTTTTGTTCTTTCTTTAAATGCATCTGGAGAGGAAACACTGTTAAGTATCCTTCTGCCTCTTACTCTGCAGAGCCCATGAAGAAAACTAGGAGAAGGGAGGACTGAACACTAATTACCAAGCAAGATAAGAAGAAAAAGAAGGTGGGGTTACTGAAAAAAATCACCACCTGTCTCCCAAATGTGCTAGTTCCAACCCCATAAATTTAGAAGTAATATCTTATTTGATAAAGTGTTGACAAAATACAAATCAAGAAATAGCTCGATTATTTTTGTCCACTAAATCAAAACAAAAATCCAGTTTCAAGGAAAATATATCTCCTTACATTAGCAAACTCTAGAATGAATCCATATTTTCAATGCACATGTGTTAGACACCTAAATATGCAGTGTATTCTACAGGAGATCTAAGGGCACTGACTGTCCTTGGGGTAGGGAGTTTGGGAAGGTATCACCTAAGACAGAAGGTCTGGAGTACTGCAGTTTAGGCCATTCAAATATCATTTGTCTGCTTGAAAGAGTGGCAAGAACTGGTTTTGGAAACTATAAGATGGGGTTCCAAGAGAAAATTTAATCTGCTAGGCTACTCCAGTTTCTCTATGAGGGAAGAGATGATATGAAAATTAGTCTGGGAGAGGGGCAAAAATTCACATTTTTTCTTGAACTTTTATATATAGAAAAAAATTACATGGAGAATACTTATGAAGCATAAATAGCTCTAATTTCTTTTGAATAATAAATTGGGAAATGCATTGTTAGTATGATTTTCTTTTGCATTTGTGTTGTAAAATAGAAGGTCATTATTCTACTTATACTACTTTTAATAGAGTCTCTAATAACTTTTCAAGTTCTTTGGAAGACATTGATCTTTGGCTTTATCAACAAGTTGCTGCACAGATGAATAGAGCTAGCTGTTAAAATTCCATCTATATCCCTCCTGAAACCCTTGCAGATTCTGGTCTTACCCATTTTCAGAGAAATACTCTATTGCTCTTGAAGAGCAATTCCAATCAGGAAGAAATTGTGTTTGGAATTTAGATTTATATTGCAGAACTCAGAATAATAAAAATTTGTAATGAATAAAGTATTCTGGATAATTGAGTTTTCTAGTTAAAGATGAATTAAGAAAAAAAAATGACTTCTATTGCTTTTAGGAAAAATGTTTAATACAAAAATCCACTTCTCCTAAATGTAGGGCACTGAATATAACAGAACTTGATCTGATGACAGATAATCCTGCAATAAGAATTGAGGTATATTGTTCTAAGTATTAACCATTGATTCTCACTCTATTATACATATAGAATAGATAGGATGTCCTTCACATTTACTGTCTGAGGTTAATCACATTCAGTGAATGCTTACTATGTGCCAAGCACTGTGCTAAGTGGTTCACATATTTTATCACTTAATCTTCCCAACAGTTTTTATTGTCCAAGGTCACACATCATGTAAGGGGCAGAGCTGGGCCTTCAAACCAAGAACCAAATACTTCAGCACTATGCTGAAGAGATTGGTCATACAGGGCTAACTCCCTGAGGAGGATAAGGTTTCTATTGGATTTGAAAGAGCAAATCATTCCTTGTTGTCTAGAGCAATACAACTGTGAAGTTTTTAATTAGAAACTTGCAGTAAATGAAATTTTTCATCTACCTGCTTCTGACAACTTACTAGGACTAGAAATTCAGTTCTTCAAGGAGGATTGAGTAGTTTAATAGTAAGAAGTTTGAGTGCCACTAAGATAGAAGACTGCTTCATTAGCCTTATAGGCCAAGGAGGGACTCAGATAGCAAACCCATACATGTCCTATATCCTGGGGAATTTCAAAGAAAAGGACTGTAAGAAAGAGCCAAATGTTGTCTTGCTAATGTCTTGGTGGAGAAATATTTGAGATTTGTGACTCCAGAGTAGTAAGATGCTATTCAATTTAAAGTCCAGTATAAATGTACGACTGGGGTAAGTATCTATGCTTTGAAAATCAAAAGATGTGAGTGAAAAGCTTCTCATTCTTTCTGTCTTGAAAATTGTCGACTCTCCACCCTGCAACACCATATCCAACTATTCACTGTAGATCTCCGGAACTTTAAACTGCACATAATGTTTATTGTTTTCCTTGAATATTCAAGGAATAGTCTCACCAATAGATTACAAACATCACACATTTCTTAAATTTTAGTGTCTCTTCATCAACAAATTCTTTAGTGGAGAGAACGTTTTTTGCATGAGTTTCCATCTAGGAAGGTGAAGAGAAGAAACATTGCGTTGGATAAGATGTCTCCTTTGATTTTGCTTTTCATTTTCCCCTGGAGACCAAAACCACTTACAATCTTCACCAAGCTGAACTCATAATTTTCAGCAATGGGAACCTATTATAATAAGAAAGATTAAGCAAATGCTGGTGGTATGCATAATCCAAAATTCTAGGGGTCTTTATATGTCCCAGAGGATATTCTATAAATATTGTTTGATAACTTTGTAGACTGAGTTGAATTGGGGCTACCATATCAGATAAACAGATAATAAACAGATAATTATTTATTCCATCTTATTTTGCTTTAAATCACCAAATCTTAGAGGTATTTGTTGGTACCTAAATTGAGAAAGGCTTAAGAATCAGGCTGAGATAGAAATCAGTCCCACATATCCAGTTTTTCTTTATCCTTGAATGAAAATGACTCTAGTGTTCTTACAAAATGCTGTCATGCTATCTCTTTCTCTCCTATGTACATGTTCCTTGCCCTTAGGGTGGCTATGATGAGGGACTACTTGAAGGGATGTGCTGAGACTTTACTTTCATGTCCTTATGGTTTTTAAAAGCAGTAGAGGAAGAATTTGCTTCTCTTGGACATAAAATACAAGTTGCTTCTTTTGATTTACACTTAAAATAAATGGTAAATTCATGCTTTAAAATGAAAGCACTTTAAGCAGTTAGTTACACAGTACTTTATCTACAGTCTTCATAATAGAAAATGCAGGTACTGGTGGGGGTCTGTGATCTACAAAGATTAATAGAGCACAATTACTCTTGTGATAGCAGTGAGCTTATTTAACACGTGTGGATGCTCTATTATCACTACATTAAACTAACATCAAAACTGTTATCTTGTTCTTGTGGAATGACTTTTATTTGATGAGATTTCTATTTCTTGCTGGTATCTGTGGGTGTCCCTTAATTAGCAGACTTGCTCTTCATATCTTATAAAGCCTAACGCAAGATGAATATTTCTGGATGAATATGTCCAGAAATATGATTAGTGATAAGGTTAATATTATTGAATGGGCACTTGTGCTGAATACCTCTCTTTTCCTTCACTAAAATTTCCTGATATGAATCAGAATTAGTGAAAGGCTTTCAAAAGTACTCACTGCCAGTCTTCCTGTAAAGACCAGGCCTAGACTGTGTTTTGAAGACATTGAGATAAAATTGAGGCATCAGATTCACGAAGGCTTTTTACCATCTCCCTCTGAATACTTAAACCCTAGATCCTCCCTGAATGGATCTCTTGAATCACTTTTATTTTTTTTGAAGATTTATTTATTTATTCCCACCACCACCACCGCTTGCGCTCTCTGTCTGCTCTCTGTGTCCATTCACTTTGTGTTCTTCAGTGTCGCTTGTCTTCTCTTCTTGGCTTTTCTTTAGGAGGCGCTGGGAACCGATCCTGGGACCTCCCAACGTGGGAGAGAGGCACTCAATTGCTTAAGCCACCCTAGTTCCCTGATTTTTGTTGTTTCTCTCACTGTTTCACTTCTGTGTCTCTTTTTTGTTGCATCATCTTGTTGCACCAGCTCTCAGCACAGGCCAGCTTGCTTTCACCAGGAGGCCACAGGAACCGAACCCAGGACCCTCCATATGGTAGATGGGAGCCCAATCGTTTGAGCCATATCCGCTTCCTGGATCACTTTTCTTTCCCTCCTCACTTTTCATAATTTCTTCTCTTGAGAAGGAACAGAATATGGACATTAAATATATACGGGAAACAATGAAAACTTGATTCATATGTCACTTTTGAATGATTTCTGGGAACTCCATAGATTCTTTTTTTTAAGATTTATTTATTTATCCCCCCCTTGCTGCTTGTGCTTGCTGTTTCCATTCGCTGTGTGTTTTCTCCGTGTCTGCTTATGTCCCCCTTGCCGTGAGGTCCCGCTGCATCAGCCCACCGTGCCGCGCGGGCTGGCCTGCCCTCACAAGGAGGCCCTGGGAAGGCGAACCCGGGGCCTCACACATGGTAAACGGGGGCTCTATCCATTGAGCCACACCCGCTTCCCCATAGATTCTTATAGTTAAGAGAGAAGTTATATTAACCAAGGTAACTAAAATGAACAAAGGTCCCAAAAGAAGTGAACTCAGGAGAACTGAACAATAATGGTTATTTTTAAAGTCAAATCTTGGCATATCTTAAAGGGTTAAAATTAAAATGGTAAAAATTCATTTGGGAAAGAACTCAATTACCATAAATCAAGGTTTGGGGAAATAATTGAATTGCCATAAACCAAGTTTGCTGGACATAGTTGAAATGTCCCTTTTTGAGTGCATCTCCATTTAGGTCTAATGAAATTTTTTTTTTTTTAGGGTATTTTTCTTTTCCTAAAGAGTTCTATGCTAAAAAAAATCAGAGGTAAGCATTTTAGGTGGCTGAATCCTTGAACAGAAGATATTTAGATAAAGGTTGTTTATTTTCAACTTTCCAAATTGGACAGCTGTATCAACCTTTTAAAATTAGGCAATTTCATTCCTTCATTCACTAGTCCAGAAAACTGAATGGATTTGAGAAAAATGAGGGAGAAGTACTCTAGATGCTGTCTTGATGGATTAGTTAACAATGAAAAAGTGAGAGAAGGGTCAAGATTAATTCACCATACAGCAATTCACTCAATTGGCTGATGGAATTCACCCATTGCATGTTTTGCCACGGGATAAGCAAAATCTCATATCAAAATTGTTATGGGTGATAGTATTTTTCAACAGTACCCTTTCTTTAAGGAAGCCTTCTGTAAGATCTCCCTACAGACTGGAGGCACATACAGGAGACCAGGAGAAGAGTAATAATTATTGCAGAAAACACTAAGTTCTAAGCACTTTACATGTATTAACTCATTTGATCCTCATGAGTGCCTTGTGAGATAGACACTATTTGTGTCATCTCCACTTTGCAAATGAGCAAAGTGAAAGACAGAGAGATCAAATAACTTGCTCAAGGTCACATAGCTAATAAGTGATGAAACCAGGATTGAAACAAAAGTCTAGTTCCAGAATCCAAGCACTTAAGTTAATACTATGTTGCCTCCCTGGGTATAATTTAATACCTGCTATGTTTTTGTTTATCCTCAGTAGAATGTTTGCCTTATCTCTGAAATTAAATCTCATGATAAATTATAATTTTTTTCTGAAGGCAGAGCCAGACAGTAAGACTAATTACACTTTGTGGAAATACATTCTTCAATATTAGATAACATCCAATCCCAGCTAATTAATTATTTGGGTGGTACAAGTAGTCTAGTACAATTAATCATTAAGTCAACTGTTAGGGACTCAGAGAAAAGATGGTACAAAAGAGCAGCTCTTTAAAAACAGGTTTTTTTCAGAGGGAAAATAGCCAACATTAAACTGAATTGTGTAGTAGATAAGTCATTTTCAAGTCCAACAAATAGTATAGTAAGCCATTTTTGTCATTCATTGCCACTGTAATATAAACATTTTTTCAGAAATATATGTCTCAAAATTTTTGTAAATCATATTTTAACGGCAGAGAACCATTAAAGTGTTTGTTCAGAGGGACAAGTGGTAGAATTAATATAAAAGCTAAATTAAGTTTATAAAAGTCACATTACTTTTTTGATGTTTTAGAAAAGGGACATCCAAAGTGAAAGTGGGTGGATAGGCTTTATTAAACAAATAACATTCAAAATTAGTGATTGGCCACTCAGAAAAAATTAATTGGCACTCACCATTATCTTAGCATAAAGAAATGCTACACAATGCCATTTAAACAGATATTTGAAAGTGCGAAGATGCTGATTTAGCCATCAGATGAATCTATTTGCATAGCAATTAAGCCAGTTGACCCAAGATTTGTAACTATTATTTATGTGGTTCATGATGCTAAATGAGCAAATCCAAAATTGGATTCCCTTTCTTTTACAAGGCCAGGTAGATTTCCAGCAAGTAGATTGAAATCTCCAAGTCATTCAGTAAAATTAGAGCTGCCACCATGCATAAGTCTTTACTTTAAAAAGGTATTTCATGGATCAGAAAAATGTATACTTCTATGGTCTGGATTTTGCTTCTGGAAAAAAAAGTACTTATTAACAATCTAGAGAAAATGTCATAAAGAAGTTGTGAAAAAATTTAATTGTAATTAGCACTTATAATCAGCCATGTTTGTAGAAACTAGTGTGGTAAAATTATGAAGATAAATATACTTGATTTATTTTCTTAATTTTCAACATATTTTGCTTTTGCTACTGAAACTTTTGGTGATTCCTGTATTCATCAGTGGTGATCTGTTTTCTAATTCAACTTATTTCCCCCTCACTTGAACCGTTGCCTAAAAATCATTCTATATCATAACCCTGGATTACGAGATAGCACAATGCCTTGTACATGGAAGACACACAAGTATTTGTGGATTTCAACTAGAGTAGGCACTCTCAGAATCTAATGAGAGGTTATCTTGAAGGATATTAATATCATTTATTTACAAATAGTATACAAGCATTTGGAAGGATTACATTATATAAATATAAAAAGAATAAAAATGTGCTTCTGTTTTATGTCCTTTCCTACTACTCTTGTTTAATAACATTAGCCAAAATAAATCAAATAAATCCTTTACAGAAATAAAGTTGAAGGGGCCAATGCTACTATACAGGTAGTGCCATGACTTTCAGGTAGAATTTCACTCTATTATTGTTTAATTTTCTGAGAACATATCAAGAAAATCATTAATTTCTATGCATGTGTATCTTGCAATCCGATCTAATTCTACTTTTCTGTAACTTAATATAAATATAGTAATTTCCTTAATTCATAATAATTTAATTATACGAAAATTATCTGACTATTTTCATTTGGATTTCATTATGGTAGAATGTGGGGCCCAATTTTGGCTGAATATAGGTTTTGGAACATTTTAAACTCATTGGCATTTCCTTCTCATTACTATTTAAGAGCTCTTATATTGACTCCACCTCCAGTTTAGAAGATAAATGGAAATATATTAAGTATAGAATATTGGACACTGAAAAAATATGAAAAATACTGAAAATATACAGTAGAAATTATTTGTGTTTATTCATTTTTACACAAATATGACATAAATTTTGTGTATGGAAAAATATATGTCATAAGTTCTGTTTGATACAATTGATGTTCATTTAGTATTAATTTAATTGATAGAATGATGGCAAGATTGAACTGGCTAAAACTGTTCAATGTAACAAGATAGTACCCAGAGAAGGAAAAATTAATCTGTAATACTCAATAAGGACCATCAGTCAGGGTGCCCCTTGACCAAGCCCTGGATGGAGAGGATCAGTCAAAGCTTCTGGAAATAATTTCTTCTATCTCAACTACATCTATAGATTAAAAACGCAGAGAAATGCCCCATGATAGAGCAGCTTTTCAGATCGCCTCCACTTTCAAACTCAGTAAAGGGCTTATCTTCTGACCACTGATCTTTCTACCAGTCCAAAACCCTGCTTGTTCTACCACCCTTGGGGAAGAAACTGTTTCTTCACCATCACTGAGCCAGCCAATAATCACAAAGAGGACACACCCTCTACCCCTCTCCCTTCCTTCCTATTTGTATTGTCTGTTCAAATACAAGTGGGGAGGACACACACAAAACACTAAATATCACTTAAAATGACCATATATTCTGCAATTATTCACAATTCCTCCAACAATAAACAATTTGGGCAAGCCTCATGGTCTGGAGAAAAGTTTGGAAAATGTAAGTAAACCAACCTGTCACAATTAACTTCTAAAACATGATCATGAAACTATCCAGAAGTTTACTGCTTTTGATTTCAGACAAACTGGATACAAATCCCAGCTTTTCTAAAGACAAATTGTGTGAACTTAGATAAATTATTTAGGTTCTCTGAGCCTCAGTTTCATCAGACTACAAGTCTTTCTTTGTAGACTTGCTGTAATAAATGTTTGTATAAATGACTAACAGGTACATGAATAGATGATGTAAAATTTCATGCCCAAATTAATCTTGTTGAACATTTTTAAATAAAATTTCTACAGGGTATAAATTGCACATTTGAAAGTTCATTGGATAAGTTATGCTAAATGTAGACAGAAGTAGATTTGATGAAGTGATTACTGTGGTCTCTGGAGTAAGAGTTCACAAGAAATTTTTTCCTCTTTTTTATGTTTATTTCTACAAGGTTGCTAAGCTATTTTCATTATATTGAATGGAACTTTGAAAGGGAATGAGGTTAGGTTCATTTGCAATATGTGTTCAAACCTGTGAGCTTGGGTGATTGACATGGCTGCTCTACATCTCAATTTCCACACTGGTAAATGGTTATAACAATACCGAAATCATCAGGCTATTTGAGTAATTAAATAGGATAATGAGACTGTGATAGAATGCAGCATATTGTCTGGCACATGAGTATCTACTTAGAATATGAATCTGCATACTGTTTGGCATTAATAGAAACATAATTACAAAAATCACTTACCATACATAATATGTAATATTGCATTTTAAGATATTTCAAATATAAATAATATATAAATTTTAATTAGTGAATATATCATAATCTATTAAAATATCACACTAATATAATGGAAATTTGACCTTGTAAACATTCTAATATTCTCTTATATCTTTTCAAATTTTCCTTACCTTTGGTGGGAAATGATTCTAGTTGGATTTAATTTTGCAACAATGATACATGACCTATTTTTCGTTTGTTTATTTCCTATAAAAAGCTTCATAAGGTTTTCTTGAATAAACATGATTTTTAAAAAACCTGTTTGGCTATGGTGGTAGATTGACTTATGTATCCCAGTTTTGACATGTTCTTGGTCTTAATCCACATTCCTGAGGGTATGAACCCAGTAAATAGGATCTCTTGAAGACATTATTTTCGTTAAAGTGTGGCCCAGCTGAATGAGTCTGGGCCTTAATCCAGATTACTGGAGGCCTTTATAAGTGGAAGAAATTCATGCATGGTGAGAGAAAACTACAGGGAGGAGCCAGAAGCCAGAAGTCAATGGGAACCAGGAAGAGAAACGACGGAAAAACTAAGGAACCCAAGGATTTCCAGCCAGTCAGAATGCTATGGACTCCTTGAGAAAGCAAGCTCTCTAGTCTCTAAATCATGAGCCTGTAAATTCCTGCTGTTAAGCCAAAACCAGTTTGTGGTATTTGTCATAGCAGCTAAGGCAAACTAAGACAGTTACTATATTATTATACACTCCATGTTGTTTCAAATAATAAAAAGTTTAAAAATAAGAAAACACCTAAATTAGTGATCCTAATTATGATTTTGACTGATTACAAAATACGTCATTGGTATAGTGATTATGTTTTTAAAAAATGTTCTACCTGAGGGTGTTAAGGAAACTGAACTTTTTACAGGGATTCTAATGAAGCTAAAAATAATAACCTAAAATTATCATCCCAGACATGTTTAAAGAACCATGGATGTCATTTTAGGCCAAATACCAGGCTTTTGCTTTGTTGAATGGAATAAGTTTGAGGCCAGAGCTAAGCCACCGGAGATCCCAAGCTGAATACCCAAGAGTTCTGCTCTCAAAAAATTTACAGGCATTTGTTTTGTATTGCCATATAGTAGGATTCTTAAATTTTAATTGGAAGAACTTGATTAGTGGTTTTCAACCTTTTGTCAGGTTCCAAGGTTTTCATATGTGCAACACTCTTCAATTGCAACATCTTACGATATGCAGTGATTTTCAGTGGCTGGAGGGGAGGGATGACACACACCTCCTGAGGGGAATTTTAGAACCTTTATAAGGTGTGTGTAGTTGGAAATGTATTCTACCCCCAATCCTACTCCAAAGCTGATTTTGGTAGGCCTCCTATGAAGGAATTTCCTCTTCCCATTTTAAGAATATAAAGTAGAATGTAAATACTCTAACTAGATTATGGATAAGACAGCTATGCTTACACAACTTAGGGATAAGCTTCTTGAAGATGGTATTTTAATTGAGTCTTGAAAGATAGGTAAGATGTTAATAAGCAAAATGGAGGGCAGGCCCAAAAGTGTACCCATGAGGAGGAAAGAACAAGGTTAAAAGTAGAGAGATGAGAAAATGCATAGTTTGATTTCAGGTTGGGTGAAGAAGAACATTTATACATTCCAGGACACAGTTGTGACTCTGTCCAATGACTTTCCCAGAGGGAAAGGACAATGGTTCCAGGGTAAGGCAGTGTGACCCAAGACATAGATATCTTAAGGGATCTCAATACTAAGGTTCGCACTGCCATGTCCTGTATTTTAACCTGAGTATGGCTGACCCAGATTCTGATCTATACTTGCCTTGTTCTGACCATGACCTGATGAGGTTTCTTGCTTTCCTCCCAACCCCATGCCCATCTGCACTCATTTAAATGCACAAAAGTATTCTGCTTTGATCTACTTCTGTGAACTAAGATAAGCCATGTTGAAAATAGGAGGAAAAACTCATGATCAACCCACCTACCCCCAATCAGATTTTTACTGTATGTCTGCTTCCTGGCCCACATTGTTATCCTTCCAGAAACCCCAATGTAATGAGTCCTATGTTTCCCAGGGCACAGTTGTGACCTTCACATTGACTTTCCCAGAAAGACCTCTGAGACTGAGAAACTAAAAACTATGATATAGATACTCTATTCAGCTATTTTTTTCTGGGAGTCTTCATCTAACAGAGGCACTATTGTACTTTCCTTCACACAGCCAGGTTTGTTACTGTTTTGTTTTTCAATTTTTCTAAATATCCATAGGGAAAAGAAGTAAAGGGTGAAAAAGAAGAGAATAACTATATGAAAATTAGGATAGTTGTTTTTTTTTTTTCTGAAGGGAAGCTAGGGGGTTACAATTAGGGAAGATCAAGCAGGGGCTTCTATGGCACAAAAAATATTCTATCTGCTAACGGGGTGTTGAGTACATGGATGTTCATTTTAGTATTAATTTAAAGAATGTACATATAGTGTTTTATGCACTCTTCAATACAAAGGATATATTTCATTTTTAAAGTTTTGTTGTTTTTTTAAAAAAAGTACCTCAGATGATACCAATGTGCTTCCAGGTTTGAAAACTACTGAGTTATAACCTTGAAATAAATAAATAATTGAATGAATGAATAACACACAAGCACACACCTTCTGTTCAAAGTGTTATTTAAACCCTTCTGGGAAGTGGGTGTGGCTCAGTGGATAGAGCCCCCGTTTACCATATGAGAGGCCCCGGGTTCGCTTCCCAGGGCCTCCTTGTGAGGGCAGGCCGGCTTGCGCAGCGCTGTGGGCTGATGCGGCAAGACCTCACAGCAAGGGGGAGATAAGCAGACACAGAGAAGACACGCAGCGAATGGACACAGCAACACAAGCAGCAAGGAGGGGATAAATAAATAGAATAAATAAATCTTTAAAAAAAAAATAAAAAATAAAAAAAATAAACCCTTCTAGGATTATGTGACTTTGGGTGGAGGTCAATTATTAGAACTTTATAATTTTGGTCTTCCATATGTTTCATTTTATCAAATGCATATATCTGCTTTACTGTACTGATAATATTATGCACAATGTTAGCTGAAGAGTTTAAATTTGAAAGTTAGGAACAATCAAATAAATGAATAACAGAATGTGTAATTTAATTAAAATTTAATATGTAATTTAAAAATCATTAGCAAGATCTCATTTAAACTGTTAATTACATTTTTGAACCATAATTTGATAAAGAGAGAAGTGAGAGACTTCTAGCTTTTACCTCTGAAAAAGTTTGTTTTCTTTTGTTTGAATATTTATCCCTTCTGAAATCTATCTAGAACATATGCATGTATTTTCTCAAAGACATGCTTAGGATACACAGTCCTGAATGCTTATGAGTTATAATGTAAAATGAATTATGTTTTACATGAAGGGTTTTGATTGCTTAAAATGGTAATAGAAAGTAATAACTAAAATATTTTACTAAAAGATATTTTATAAACATAACTTTTAAGTAATTCAACACAAAGTGACGGGCATGTTTTGCTCTTTATTGAAAATTCTATTTTATTTTCTCTAAGCAACAGATGGAGAAGAGTAAGAAGCACTGTCAGGGACTAATTGATGGCAAATAAGGAAAATAATGTGTCAATAACTCTAACAGAGCTCTCAGAAATAAAAGTACAAAGAAATATCATGGACCTGTGCAGGTCTCTGGGAGTGAAATAACAGCTCTGCAACTGGTTTGGGTGTGAGGGTGAAGCTAACCATCAAATGTCTGCTTCCTGGGCAGTATCTATCACTTCTAAAGGTGATTTGAAAACTGATAAAAGCCTCTCTGAGCCCTAAAGTTCAGAGTTTGGGAGGAGAGCCTGAAGCCAAACCTTGTTTCCTGATGATACTCGTGGACATGGATCCAGGTTCTCCTGAGAGAAGCAAAGGGGAAGGATAAAGGTGTTATTCAGAAAGGAAGAGTGAGAGGTTTGACTCCTCATTGTTTTCACACCCTGCAGAACCAAAAAAAAAGAATCAGGTTCATTTGAATTGTGTAACTTTTCTAAAGGGGATAAGAGAAACACAGAAGGGTGTGTGTGTGTGAGACTACAGTTTCTTTGGATTTGTTCCTCAAGTCCCTAAGTCTTTAGGAAATTACAGCAGATGACTATTTTCACTATTTTATACAATGCTCCATTTAAAAAAAAAAACTGACTTTTATGATCCTGTGAAAATTTTCTGGGAAAAAGTAATATAAATAACTGAAATCATGTACTCAACACCTCTCAAAATCGCCTTAGACCTTGGCACAAATAGAGAAAGTTATGTTGAGTTTTTTTTTCAATTCAGGTTTTCCCATAATCAGAAATGCCCCTCTCCCTGCTCAGTTTCCCTTGGAAATAGACACATTGTCTTTAATACTATTAATCACACTGAAAAACCTCAAAGAATTTTCATTTTGTATCCAACTGATACAGCATTATTCAGTTAGTTTCGATTATTCATATTAAAAGAAAAATGAACCTATGATCTTTTTTCCTGCCATGTGGTAGAAAATACTTCATATATGTTAATTGAATAACTTTGGTTTAAATTGAGTCAATTTAACAATCATACTTTATTTTTCATTTCTCTGCTGAAACAATTATGAAAGCTATTTGCCTTATTGATGAGATGATATTGTGAACTATTAACTAATCTGGTTTTGTTCCCCTTGTTTGATTACCATGAGCCCATGCCCATTCAGGCAAGTAGACACAGAATTGTTACCAAGATATCTAGAAACAAAACTATAAATTCTTGTCTTTAAATACCAAAGCCAAAGTCCACATATGGAACAAAAATTAGGGGGGAGGGGAATACTTAGTCAAGCTCTACCTTCCCATCTATACCTCCAAAAGATATTTAAAAGTTTCTTATCCCATGGACACGGATCCAGGTTTTTCCTGAGAGAAACAAAGAGGATAACGTTTGCATTCAGATTGGAGGAGGAAGAAGTTTAACTCTTAATGCTTGTTCCAGTGGCAACTTTTCACAGCCGATGGAACCAAACGACGATAGGTGATGAAAAAGAGATAGAGACTACAAGAAAGATTACTATAGTCCCTGAGCCTAGACCCTGGATTCTGCCACCTTCTTCACATTTTGGGTTATTTCTAAGAGGAAGGAAGTGTGAAAGAATTCTGAGATAAATTCAGGGATCCAGGAGTAGACTAGAACTTTACTATGTCCTCTCTCTGGAATTTTGGAAGGTGACACCTAACTGATGTTCTCCATGTGCAAGGGAAGATTCAAGGTGGCAACAGGGAAAATCAGGGTAAGAGGCAGTGTAAAAGCCCTACAGTTTTCATTCAATCCCATTGACTCTGTGTGGTGTGGAAGAGCAGCCTTTTCTCTGCTCAAGAGAAGTGTTATGAGAAAAGGAAAAAGAGGGCAAGCAAGCTGGGAAAGGCAAAGATTTGTTGTATGATTGTGGTATAAACAAAGGGGTCAGACATCAGGTAGAAGGTGATAACATGCAGAAGCAGATGGGATGGTGTACCTCTTAGAGGATTTGAGAGAGGGCAGAGGTCAAGCAAGGACCAGATGCATATCCCAATTCTGTAACACAACATTAGTCCCCTGGGACTTTGATAGCATCTAAAGCAGAAGCTTCAAAAGGGAGGTCAAAAACCCTACATTAAAAAGGACTACACTGGTTCAATGAATATCTTTGAATGATAAGTTTATGTTTTCTTCAGGTAAGTAAAATGGGGAATTCAAATGGTAACCTATATTTGGTCATAGAAAAATAGTGGAAGTTACATTATTTGTGCATTTGTGGCCCTAGAAATATGTACTATAAATTCTTGATTGAAAAGACTTAAATGCTTAATATATTTTGAAAAAATCTGAACAGTATTTAGAGACATGTTTCCTGTCAAGACCCAGAAAACCCCTGCTGAAACAGAACAGCTATTCACATCATCATGGATAAATTTCAAAACACATGGTGTTGAGTGAAAAGCAATTCATTGAAGAATATATATGGCATGATTCCATTTATATCAAATTTTAAAACAAGCAGAACTACTCCACGATTTCTTAAGGGACACATAAAGAGGGGAAACAACTAAAAACAAAGAAAATACATGATTATCATGAAATCTGGAATAGTGGTTAGCTCATAGGACGGGAGAGAGGGCAAGAAGCCATTAGAGAAAGGCATTAAGAGAGCTTCTATAGTAGGGCAATGTGGTATTTCTTAGCCTAAATGGGAGGGTGGTAGGTTTTCTCCCTCCTGCTTCCCTCCCTGCCTCTCTCCTCTTTGTCTTTGTTCCCTCCTTCCCTCCCTCCCTTCCTGATTTCCTCTCTTCCTTCCATCCTTCCTTCTTTCTTTCAACATATAATTGTTTGAATTCCTTCTTCATACCAATCACTGTTCTAGGAGCTTAGGATGCACCAGTGATCAAAATATAAACATCCTGCTGCACTTCCGGGGGGTTGGGCATGCGGCCCCCAGGCGGCTGAGCCACACTCCGGGGCTGCTGTGAGCCAGCTGCAGCAGAGCCAGAGGGCCCAGACCATGTTCCTAGATGTTATGGAAGCTAGGGCTGGAAGGGTCCTTGGAGGTAATACTGATACTTTGTTCAACACATGGGAAAACAGAAGAAAGAAATTGAAGTGTCTCACCCAACTTGACTTTGAGCAAAAAAGACAAAAACTCAAGCAACATATACTAGAAAGAAAGCCACTTTTTGTATACAAACAGGAAGATCAGATATTATCCAGTAGAGATGAGAGAATGATGACATCCTAATACCAGGTCCAAGAAAAGACAAAAGTTATGAAACAAAACAAAAATGGTTGATAAAGAAAATGTCAATAGACCTACAGAGAGCAAATATAAAGATGGAAAAAAATTGTATTCCTTTAAAACCTTCCAATGAATTAATCAATTCAACCACAGCAGTCAATACAAATAATTTTGAAGATAATAATCAAACGTTTCAGTTGTTACCAATTAAAGATGAACCCCCAAATCAATGTATGATATTTAACCAGGTATTTCACTTTTTAAAAAATTAGTAAGAAAAACCAAATGACTACAGAAAAAAACAAAGCAAGATGCTAACATGCCCAAGAAACCTGTACTTGGATGTTATCATGATCAAATTGTTCAGTCTAAGATTAATGCATTTACAAAACCTCTACAAGTCAAAGATTAGAGTCCTGCAGCAACCAAACTTTCACCTACTATCTCTAAAGCCACAGAACCATGGCCTATAAACACAAGCAGTATAACTGAAAAGTGACAAGGCCTCAAACATAAGTACTGCTAAATCTGTGAGCACTATGTTTTAGGACAGACAACTTGTTGACCTCCTATTAGAAGTGATCACAATAATACCCAGGACAAAGTGAAACAGAGCATCAATTGAACCTCTGCCAATGTCACTATCCAGAAGAGGCATACTGGGAAGGGATTACTACAATTAAAAACCTGTTTATCTAGTGTCAAAATCAGTTCTTCTGAGGATGCAAAAAAAATGAGACATTATCAAGAAGCATAGATTCTGAAATTATAACTAGGCCTGCTTCATCTTCTAATGCCAAACAGATAGGAAAGTAAAAAACCATTGACCAGCAAAGACATACTGTAGCAAAAGCAACCACTGATAGATCAGCTCAGCCCAAAGAAACTGCAGAAGAGAGAAAAATTTGATGGAGTAGAAAGCTGGTGAAGGAAGGGTTCTGAAAAGGCCTTCTCACTCTGTACTCACCCAACTTGAGCCTGAAGGACAAAATGAAAAAAACAATTGGACAAACATAGACGATGAAGGTGAACAAAGACTATTTACTGAAAAAGTAAACAAGACATTTTCTGAATACCTGAACCTGATTAATGAGGGATACCCAAAAGAAGAAATGATTGGCCCTACTGAATGACCTGATTAAAAATATTCCAGATGCCAGAAAACTTGTTAACTATTGGATATACCTTGAACATATTGAACCAATCACAAATCCTGTTGAAAATAATATCAATCTATGAGAAAACCATTCTGGCAGGGGCTCAGCCTATTGATGAGATGTGACATGCAATTGTAGATATTCTAACACTGAAGAGTCAAGAAAAGGTTAATTTTTGAGAAAATATCGAGGCTTATACTGCCATAGAACAAATCCAAGAAGTCAATATTGAAAATATAGTTGTTAACCTAGAGGCAGGAAACCTGGAAATGTAAATTAAACAACATAGAAATGTGGTATTTCAAGATTGTGAAAAAGAACAAGAGGTCAAAAGAGCTCCTTAGTGATGTTAAAACCACCAATGAAGAAACTGGAGTAAGTTGCTTAATTAAATATGTTTCTACTACACCATACTTCCAAAGTGTAAAAAAGAAGATGCAGTTTGATGAAACAAATTCTACATTAAAAGAGCTGAAGTTTCTAACACCAGTGAAACGTTTTCAACATCTTCAAGAGAACAATTCCAAATTCCCGGATATGCTATAAGACCAATATCCTTGTGTGTCTTCATTGGAACAGTTACCAGAGTTGGTAAGTGAAATAGATATTTTGCATACTGTCCTAACACAGTGCTCTGTGGGATGTACTCAGAGACTGAGACAGCAGAAAAGAAATAAAACTGTGATAGGGAACTTGGCATTTATGCCTGGGGTTTTTGTTTTGCTGTGGCTGTGCATCCCTTTTAGGTCTGGAGTTGGCCAAGCACCTAAGTATTCTAAGTATTCACATTATAGCAGGAGTGTCACTCTAGGTGTAAGAAAACTATTCCTATCCTTTCAATCTCAACAAACTGAGTTTTTCTTTAAGAAAAGTAAATTTTGTCAGCTAGTTTACTATGTTCTTTGAATACAAATAGGTTTCTCTAAATGTTAGCTTTTCACTGTACTTTTAAAGGAGTTTTAAAGTACAGAAAGATAAAAATCACTAATATAAATATGTAATGCTGCATCATCAGAAAATGAGGTGTTCTAGGTAAAATTTATATTTATATAAAAGAAGGTACATGGTAAGAAGGAAAAGGTGCCAAACAGTGGAATTTGAAAGCTAGTTTGAGTTCCTTTCTTAGTTAAAATTTTAACTTCCACAGCTTCATTTGATGTAGATCAGTATTTGATGTAGAATGGTGTTAGGGATGGAATATATAATATTTAATAAATGTCATTCTAGTTTAGGAAGTATGATGGTTTGAAGCTGAATAGACCCCAGAAAATTCTGTTCTTAAAGCTAATCCATTCCTGTGGGTGTAAACCTATGTGGGTAGAATCTTTTGATTAGGTTACTGCAGTAAGGCTTGGACCAGGGTGGGTCTTAATCCTCTTGCTGGAGCCGTTTATCAAAGAATGATGTTCAAGCAAAGAGGAGAGAAAGTCTTGGAAGCAAGAGACTGAAAGCAATGAAACCTGAAAGAGAAGGGAAAGAACAGCAGATGCCATGTTCCTTACCATACACAAAAAAGTCCAGGATTGCTGGAAGCCATTCTTCAGGGAGAAAGCATCACCTAATGATTCCTTGATTTGGACATTTGCATGGCCTCAGAACTGTAAGCTTGTAAGCTAATAAATCCCCATTGTAAAAGCCAACCCATTTCTGGCATATTGCATTTTGGCAGCCTAGCAGACTAAAACAGATAGCATTTCTAATTAATAGTTAAACTTGTTTTCTTCTGCATGATATAAAAACTTGACTCTTAAATCATGTGCCCTGAAACATGACCATTATATACAGCAAATGTTTATCTTCTCCCCACATATAAATACCACTAATAAAATTGTTTTGTAAAGCCCTGAAGTAATACTTAAATGGCATACATAATCTACCAATTCTACATAGCTTCAAATAAGTGATTTTTCATTGAAAAATTAGTTTTAAAGCTATTATGTAATATGAATGTGATTGAAGATCACATTTCATTTATTTATGTTCATTCATTCTATTTCTGTAATAACAGCTATCTTTGTTCTATTTATTGTCTTATGTTCTGGAAAGTAGGACATTTATTCCTTTTTAACTGTGTGCCTAATATGTAGGCAATAAAAATTAAAATACCTGTATTATATATATATATATATACATACACACACACACATATATACATATAAACATTCTTTTTCTTATCAATCTTATTTTTACTGGGGGGGGGACAGAGAATAAAACTAAGCATAATAAGTCAATTATTTATAAGCTAGTCAATGACAAATCTCATGGGAAAATGAAGTGGGGGTCAGTATTCAGGAGGGCAAGGGTAGAGAGGAGGTACAATATGAAATTTTAAATAGCTTGCCAGGGGAGCCTCATTGATAAAGTAACCACTGAAGCTGGACTTGGAAGAAGATAGAGGGAGGCAGCCATGTAATATGATTCTGTGATTCTCACAGAGAGATGCTGGTACAATGCTCTTCAGGCAGGAATTACCGATGTGTTGAAGGAAAAAACAACAACAAAAGAACGGTGTGGAGGTTAGTGTGGTTGGAGTGCAGCAAGGAGGGGAAGAGAAATGGGAGATGAGATCAGTGAGATAAAGATTGGGATGTGTGTGTGTACGGGTGCATGTGCGTTGTGTTTGGGTATTCCTTAAGGACTTGTAGGCAGCAGTATGCTGAATCCGTTTCATGCTGGCTCATGAGGCCTGATTGCAATGTCAGGAATTTTGCAAGCTGGTTGTTAAATGTAGCTATGATTAATAATAAAATTAGATGAAGTTACAATTAAATAAATTGTATTAAAAACAGATAAAAGGAGTAAAAAATATCTAAAACTCATCATTTCTTAATTATTTTAGTGTGCTTAGCTATTATCTATGTCCCTGAGATAGCTAAGTACACTCTATCTGTATGATGGAAATATAAAATGTGCTCATCTTTTCTCAACTCCGTGTTCAGAGACATCATACTGACAGCTTGAAATTGACCACAGTGGAGAATTTATGCCATGAAAATCAAGCATTATGAATCAGGGTTTGTTAAATCTAGATTTAACAAAGCCATGGAGACAATGCTAAACATAGAGATTAAATTTAAAAGTGGACCATGTCTATAGCCATTACATTGTAAATTGTACTAACATTTGAGGAAACTTCCAATATTTGTAAATCATTATCCATTCAAATGACCAAGAAGTCATTTGCATTATTGATGTACGAGTAAAGTTTTATCATATACCTTCAATGTTTTACTTTCATCTTATTCCCTAACATGAATGAAAATATCAACTAACATTCAGGTCTGAACTAAAGTCATCTGTCAGTTGGCAACCATAGATTAACTATGGACACAAGACTTTGGCAAAAATCAATGAAAGCATTCTGTGAGAATTGATTAGCTATATAGAACTTATAACAAAGACTACTGTGCATTTTATTATTTACAGATGATGCACTACACATCCTCTATATCAATACAATGTATAATAAACTTATATATCTATATCTATCTATCTACCTAACAATATCTCTCCACCTATTGATCGAACTATCTATATATATCTTTATGCATACTTTTTTGAGCTGGTTGTTAAACTTTACCAGCACACTCCTTGTAGGCCACTGTAATGACTGCCCAGTATACGGATGTACACTGTATTATTTACCTGTAAATGGTGAATATATATATACAAGTTTTTATATACTCTTGTGGTATGCTATATTTCACATTGAAGATCCTAAAAGCTAAACAATTTAAATAGTCTAAATAGTCCAATATAATTATTAGGGAAATTGAATCAGTGATAAGAATCATCCCACAAACAAAACACTTGGCTCACATGTTTTTTAAAGATAAATTCTAGCAAACATTCGATGTCAATTTCAATCTCACATATGAAACTCTTTCAAGAATATGAAAAGAGTGAAACCTCTCCAACTCATTTTATGAGACAAGTATAACCTCAATACCAAAAACAGACAGGGTCAGTATGAGAAAGGAAAATTATAGGCCAATCTCACTCATAAATATAGATTTTTAAAAGTCAATAAAAATAGTACATATATTTATATTCTTAAGTTAATGCACCATGATTAATGTAGGGTTAGCCAAGGAATACAGATTGGTTTGAAATTAGAAAATCAATAACATAATTCACAATATGAACCAATTAAAAAACCAAATGAATCATCCTAAAAGCTACAGAAAAGACATTTTATAAAAGTAAGAATTCTTTAAAAATAAATTTTCTAAGCAAACTGGTTATGGATGGGAAGATAATTAACCTCGTAAAGAGCAGTAAAAAAAAATAAATGAGGAAACATTATTCTTAAGGCCAGAACATTAACACCTTCCTTTAAATTCAGAGACTACATGAGTGCTATTGCTTCTATTTCATATCGTTCTGGATAAAGTTGCCAGTGCAGTTGACACAATAAAATCAATAATAAAAGGTAAACGTTTGAGAAAGAAACAAACAAACTGTTATTATTTGCAGATAAGACTGTCAAAATAAGAAATGTGACATGATATATTATTAGAATTAATAAAAGCATTTACCCATGTTAATGGACACAAGGTTGGTATTCAAAAGCAAATTGTATTTTTATAGACCAGCAAGAAACAGACATTTACAAAAGCACCAATATAATAAAATTTATGGAAAATGCAACAAAGTATATTCACATATTGAAATGGATTATAATAAATTATAAATATTAAGTGATTATATATGTATATGCTTAGTATAGTGCCTCGCATTTAGTAACATTAAATATTTTCCATCACCATTATTGTTGTTATTATTATGGAAAAATAAACTTTCAGAAAAACATGAAGGAAGATACATAAGTGAGAAGGTCTGATATTCACGGATAGGAAGACTCAGTATCAGAAAGTTGATAATTCTCCTCAAATTATCATCAAAGCTATTTTAATAAAAATCCAATGCGGAGCAGATATAGCTCAGTGGTTAAGTGCCTGGGTTCAATCCCTGGTACCTCCTTAAAAAAAGAAAAAAATAATAATCCTACATCTTTTTATCTTTGGTGGAACTTCATGAGCTACTAAGCCAAAAGTAAGTCTTCTCTAGGGTAGGTTCTATTGTCCCACTAACACTTGTTGAGGCTAAGAAAGTTTACATGACCTGCCTGAGATTTTATAGATAGAAAATAGAAGAGGAAGTTGGTTCTTTTCACTGTATCCCTTTGCCTGCCTCATTAGAAAGGTAGCTTCACATCATCTTAAAATCTGTCTGCAACTAAATAATGAAGAAAGGGGGGCAGATTAGGTAAAGGCAAGATGCTAAGGAATGTTGAATAGATAATGAGGGCATTTTCCTCACTCTTAAATGAAAACCATTTAGACCAAAAATGTAAACAATAGAATGGAGGAAAATATTTTTTTTTTCTTTTTTTTTGAAAAGGCTACAGGTAAAAAAGAAATGGGATTACATACAATGTTCTTAAGACAGATGTTCCCAGCTCTTTAGCAGATGGCTCCCTCTATGAAATTACTCTCTGTAAAAACTATCTTGTATAATTGATGATCTTGGAGCTTCATATCCTAGAGTCCAAGGATTCACAACCATTCACTGCTCTAGGATTAGTAGGATGCTTTTGAGCTATTTGTGAAATACAGTTAACAAGCTAATATGATGATGACCAAACATCTGGTATTCTGTTCAGGGCCTCACTATTTTATTCATATTCCAAAGCTTGAAGTTTCATATAACTCATTTATGTTCATCTCAATATAATTATAATAATGACACTTTCATCCTCAGTGTCTTTTAAGATTAGAGGTGATGGCAATTGAGAATTACAGTGGTAATATCTGATACACACTGACTTCAAAATTGGAGACTTACAAGATGTATTTTTGTAACATAATTTTTTTCATTCTTATAATGAAAGACTATTGATACAAATGATTATATGTACATATATAAAACATATATGGTAAGTATAACCATAATCATAAAATTGTTTGTTTACCACCAAATCTAAGAACATCCTGAATATCTTTCTCTATCATTCTTTAGTTTTTCCACACGAATATTTCAATACCTATTGTTCTGTTTTTAGGTTTTAAAACTTTCTATACATGACAGCTCTCTGTAATTTCAGCAGCTTGCATATTTTTCTCAACATTGTGACTTTCATTTTGCTGGATGCTCATAACTAGAGTTTGCTCATTTTAACAGTTGTTTGGTGTTCCAAGATATGAATATACCAGTTTATGGATCCACTTTACTGTTGTTTCCAGTTTTGTTTTGTTTTTTTGTTTTGTTTTGTTTTGTTTTGGCTAGCATGAATGATGTTGCTATGGACTTTTGTATATAACTCCTGATGCACAAATCTTTCCAGGGTTAAAATGCAGAAGTGGAATTGTGGGAAATATGGCAGGCACAGTTTCACTTTGCTAAAGACTGCCAAATTTTTCTACAAAGTGGTTCTACAAATTTACACATACACAACTAACATATAACAAAACCAAAAAACCCTTGAGTCATTCCTTACTCCCGTCTTGATTTCATA
This sequence comes from Cabassous unicinctus, assembly GCA_029593785.1. Taxonomy (NCBI): domain Eukaryota; kingdom Metazoa; phylum Chordata; class Mammalia; order Cingulata; family Chlamyphoridae; genus Cabassous; species Cabassous unicinctus. The sequence goes on from JAQZBX010028902.1 coordinate 25,739, forward strand.
CCTCAGGATCCAATCTGTTAACAAATCCTGTTAGCTCTACTTTCAAAATATATCCAGAATCCAATCTCTTTTCACTATACCACTCCTTACCCCATCCCAACTCATACACATTGATTCAAGCCACCATCTTTATTTATCCAGAATTTACACATTTCTCTTTTCCTTCACATTACCACCTGGTTTTAGCCTCCAGCATCTTTATCCTGGGTTATGAACAATAGCCTCTGTCTGGACTCCTTGTTCCCATCTTTGCCCTCCAAACAAAATAATATTTTCATTTCTAGAAACAGGGTGATTCTTTTAAAACCTTAGTTCAGATTATTTTATTTTTCTACTTAAAACCCTACTATTGCTTCCTATCTCTCGTGGGCCAAAACCAATGATCTGGTACCGCATCACTCATTTATCACATTGCCTACATTCTCCCCAGTTGCTCAGTTTCCCCAGCCTCACTTGCTTACTTATTGTTCCTTGCATGTCAGGCAAGCTCCAGTTGCCAGGCATTTTGCTGGTTATTCCCTGTGTTTGGAAAGCCCCTTCCTCTAGATCTACCTATGCCTCTTTCCTTCACCTCCTTCAGGTCTCTGCTTTAATTAGCATTGTCTCAGTGAAGCCTTCCTGACCATCTAATTTAAAACTGCATTCCTGTTTAATTGTCTTCACTCTTCATGAAGGTAGTAATTTTTGTCTGTTTTGTTTTCTACTATTGCTAATACTTAGATGGAGTCTGGCACATTGTAGAGACATGGTAAATAATAATTATAGTAATAACATTCAACTCTTTTATAGTGTTTACTATTCTAGATACTTATAAGCAGCTTATATAAATAAACTCATTTAATTCTCCCAGAAACCAATATTGAGGAAAAGGACCTTCTCAATGGCAATGTAAAGAGGCTGAGTGTTTCCTCTCCACAGAAAAAAGTATAATACTGAACAATATTAACAAAGGTAACTATTCCACGGCCCTGGAAAATATCAAATGGACACGATAAAATGAGAAGCATTTATTCTTGAAACATTGCTAGAGCTTCAGGTCAGAACAGCATTAGGTTGTGTCCCCCTACTAGTGTTGCTTCCAAATCCAACTCACTACTCCCTACGCAGGTCCTTACCGGCTTTGGTATGGCAACTAAAACCAGCTTTGCTGCCAGAGGTGGAAGACTCAATTTGGGGCTGAAGGAAAGGGTAAAAACCCATGGCTTTGCCAGCAAAAGGTGGTGAATTTAGTTCAGAACAAATGGGGAAAACATGCACCTTCTGGGGTGACCAGAAATCTAACAGGAAGTTCCTAGAAATGAGAGAACAATGGAAGGGTTGAAAGAGCTCTCCATATATCCCTGGCTGACTGGGAAACTAAGCAAGCGACCTGAGAGAATCCGCAAAAAATGAAAAGCAAGGAAGACTTGAGAACTGACTACAAGGTTCAAAGCAATTCTTAAACCATATAAAGATCAACTGGCAGAGGATGGAAACTTATTATTCTCTCAAGGGGTTTGATCACAACATCTACCCACATCATGGGTTGATTACTAAACTACATAAACACAGGGACAACCCCTAGGTAAAAAATAAAAACAAAAATTGAGCAGAGACATCAGAGGCTGCACACTGCACGAGAGGTAGGTTTCACAGTTTATGTCCAGGCAAGCTACCAAAATAAATATATAAGTAAACAAACAAACAATAACAAAAAAAAACAAACAAAAGCAAACAGCAGCCCTTATATTAATAATATAAACAGGATCCAGAATTGCTACCATATATTATTTAAAATATCTACTTTTCAATGAAAATTAAATATATACAAAAAAAAAAAAAGAAAGAAAGAAAGAAAACTGTGTCCA